>VDFB02087424.1:47359-211993 GCA_007258455.2 Sequoia sempervirens | reverse complement strand
CTCTCTCTCTCTCTCTCTCTCTCTCTCTCTCTTTCCCACCCTCCACCTCCTAATTACTCTTAGGTCTATGTGTGCACAAATCAGATATCCAATTTGTAGTACTAAAATCCCGCTATTACAAAGCATTTTAAAAAGTTTTTCAAATCATATATCAAATTTTATTTGATATGAGATTTGTGGGCAATAGAAAAACCCCATGTGGGCCTTTTGTGCATCCCAACAGACCCTACATTTTGTTTGAAGGCTTTACAGGTGACAAACACATAGTTTCAGATAGGAAGAGAAGAAGATCAACTTTTTGGAGCATCCTCTACTCAAATTTGTCATAAGCAATGATTTTTTAGCATCTTTTATGAGGTATAATGGGGAGCAATAGTCATTAGAAGAAAAAATGTAAGAGAAAGCTTACAAAAGAACAAATTGAAGCATATAGGCAAAGAGATAGAGAAGGTCATAGGTAGAGAAGACAAGGTATGTTAAATATTTGTGAACCTGAGCCCTATGGTTTTTCAAGTGAAGAGGAAATTGAATATGTTCAAGGTGAAAATGTTGAACATGATATTGAAATTGGGAATGAAAATGTTCAAATTGATATTGAAAATGTTCAAGGTGAAAATGTTGGAATTGAAGATGTTAAACATGATATTCAAATTGGGAATGAAAATATTGAAATTGATAATGAAAATGTTCAAGGTGAAAATGTTGGAATTGAAGATGTTGAACATGATATTCAAATTGGGAATGAAAATATTGAAATTGATAATGAAAATGTTCAAGGTGAAAATGTTGGAATTGAAGATGTTGAACATGATATTCAAATTGGGAATGAAATTATTCAAATTGATATTGAAAAAGTTCAAGGTGAAAATGTTGGAATTGAAGATGTTGAACATAATATTGAACCAAGTGTAAATTATGTTTCACTAGATTACATGAGAAATGAAGAACCTTGTGTGGAACAAAGACATATTCCAAATTCAAGACCTTCAAGAACCCCTAAATGGTTACTTGAAATTGATGAGAACATTATAAAAAATTTTGAAGGCAAGAGGTCAACACGAACTGTTCGGTTGTGGGCTACAAGACTTTTCAACCAATATTTTAGCGAAAAGACATTGATCGAGCAATGCCAAATTTTTGTACAATTTGTAAAGATGCAAAAGATGAGACCTTTGCTAGCCAAATTGAAGATTCGTGTGAACAAGAAGACCGAAAAAAATTCTATTATTGTCAAAAATATTTTTAATGATCTCAAGTCTATTGGAAAAAATAACAAGGAAAAAGATAAGAGAGCTGCTTAGAGAGTCATTACAACCACCCTAGTAAGCCATCAATTGAAAAAGGCTCACTTTATGAGACAAACTTGTATTGATTTTGACATAAATCATAAAATTTTGGAGAGCACTTACAAGAAGAGAAAGAATAGATGATCCTCTTCAAAATGATACATGGGCTTTTGTCAGGAGGCTTCCATGTGTTGATAAGAAGCTAACCAATAATGTAAAGCAGGTAATTCAACAATTTTGGCATGATAACTCTAGAGTATCACCCAATGCAAAGGATGTTTTAAAGTTAAGAATTGACAATCAAGATCATACACCACATCCTAAACATTTCTTGAAATCAAGCCAAACAATGTTGTTCAAATTTTTTATTGAAACACATCCAAATATGGAAATCTCACAAAGGACTTTTGAAGGTTTGAAGCCATTTTATTGTGTTCCTCTTAAAATTCATAATACTTGTGTTGCAAATACCATGTGGAGTTTTCAATGTACCATGAAATATTATGCTATATCTGTTATACTTTGCATACTAATGAAATGTTGCAGGAGTGTGGTGCAATGCATCTTTCAAAATCATCAAGGGACTTGCTAGATCTATTTTTATGTTCTAGAGATGATGGTTGCTTTTTCTATAGAAATGATTGTTTAAATGTGAAGTGCTCACAATGTGGTGGCTTGTCAAAGTTTGTTCAATGTTTTCATGAGGGTTCTGAACATGAATTTGGAAAGAAGCTTGTTGAGAAAAAGAGATATGAGATAGTCAAATATACTTTGCAGAGTGGAGGTGAAGGTTCTAGATGTGAGTTGGTTACAAAAGAATGCAGTGTTGCTCATTTTATTTTAGATTTTAAGGACAATCTTTTCTACAAGTATGCAAGGCATAGTCATAGGTCTCAATGGTTGGATCAACAATTTAGGATGTGTAAGGACTCTTTTCCGATTGGAACTATGATATTAGTGGTTTATTTTGTAGAAAACTACACATTGCAACCACAAAATGAAGTACAATCTCAGTATTACAATTCCATTTAGATTGCTATTTTTTTCCACATAACATTTAGACATGCACCTGATAGTACAAAGGAGGATTGAAAGATAATCAAAGAGTATCATTTTTATATGAGTGATGATAGATCTCACTCATCCGAGTATGTCCAAAATTATTTTGAGATTTTTTTTGAGTTCTTGTAGGAGCTTGATATAGCACTGGGCCGACATTTCATTAGGTTAGATAATTGCACAGGTCAATTCAAGGATGCTCGTATGTTTTATTGGTTGAGTAGAATGCATGTAGAGAGGGACGTACCTCATATTTGGAGTTTTTTTGAAGCTAGGAATGGGATAGGGGAGCATGATGGAGCAAGTGCATGTGTAAAGAGAGCTCTAGTTAAGGAGCAATTGAAGATTTCAGGAGAAAAATTATACGATGCACGTTCTATTGTTGATTGGTGTAGTTCAACATTGTCACAGTGAGGGACACTTGATTCAATAGTGCACAAATTATTTTGGTTGGTTGAGGAGGGTATAGTGGGAGGCAGATTGGATTGTCATACAATCAAAGATTCTTCAAAGATGCATTCATTTCAAAGCTAAGATGCAAGCACATGGACCATTTGGACACAAGAGTTGGATTGTTTTTGTTAGAGTTGTATTCAGTGCAAGTGGGATCAATTTGAGTCAAGTGAGTGGGTGGATACATGGGTTCCACAGTATCTAAATCCTTTATCTCAAACAATATCCATGATAAATGACACAATGGAAAGTTAAGTTGATTACGATCGACTTTCAGATCTACTACAACCAAGACATGTTTTTGCAGTTGTTGCACCATAGGGGAATGAAGAGAGATCAAACTATTGGTTGGTTTGATTTATGCAAGTAAATCATAATTTAACACAACCAATGGAAGATGATGATGGGTTCATGTATCCTACAGGTTTAGTTGTGGTTGCAAGAACTTGGTTGTGAACATACATGATTAGAAAGAATGGCATACCTGCATTTGAAGACTATGAGAAACACAAAACCATTCTCATGTATTCACACCTTATTATAGCAACAAATGTTAAGTTGTTGAAGCATCATGCCAAACCAAACACAAAACAACTATGGAAACTTAGTAATGCTGATCATGAAGCAATATTGGATACTCTTAAGCAAAGAGATGACCTTTCAGGCACACTTGAATAACATATTCAAGAAAGGAAGGTACAATGCTTAGGTTCATTATGCTTAAGTTCATTAGTGTTCTTTATTTAATACTGATATTTTATATACTATTGCAATGCAAGTGTCTTTAATAGTGATATTTTGTATGTACTTTTGTGATATTTTTGGCATGATTGATCATGTACCTATTGCAACAATAGCCAGCTCTGATCCTTTCAAAGAGGTACGCGATAGATTACAATAATATAGATTGGTTATTCTG
Organism: Sequoia sempervirens; assembly: GCA_007258455.2. Classification (NCBI taxonomy): domain Eukaryota; kingdom Viridiplantae; phylum Streptophyta; class Pinopsida; order Cupressales; family Cupressaceae; genus Sequoia; species Sequoia sempervirens. The sequence goes on along the minus strand of VDFB02087424.1, from coordinate 208,276 downwards.
AGTGTCTTTTATAGTTTGCATTACCATCTCATCATCAATTAGGTCATTTAGAATAATATATATTGGTTATTCTAAGCATATTTTATAGTTTTCATTACCAATTCATCATGATTTAAGTTGTATAGATTAATATAGATTTGTTAGTCTAAGCATCTTTTCTATTGTGACGATATAGATTTATCATTTGACAACTTTTGTGATATTTTTGGCACAATTGATCATGGACCTGTTGCAACAATAGCCAACTCTGATCCTTTCAGAGAGGTATGCGACAAATTACAATAATATAGATTGGTTATTCTAAGGTTCTTTTATAGTTTGCATTACCATCTCATCATCAATTAGGTCATTTAGAATAAAATAGACTATCTTTTATAATTTTCATTACCAATTCATCATCATTCAGGTTGTTTAGATTAATATAGATTTGTTAGTCTAAGCATCTTTTCTATTGTGACAATATAGATTTATCATTTGGAAACTTTTGGGATATTTTTGGCACGATTGATCATGGACCTATTACAACAATAGCCAACTTTGATCCTTTTGGAGAGGTATGCAACAAATTAAAATAATATAGATTGGTTATTCTAAGAATCTTTTATAGTTTGCATTACCAATTCATCATCATTTAGGTTGTTTAGATTAATATAGATTTGTTAGTCTAAGAAAATTTTCTATTGTGAAAATATAGATGTATCATTTGACAAATTTTGTGATATTTTTGGCATGATTGATCATGGACCTATTGCAACAATAGCCAACTCTGATCCTTTCAGAGAGGTATGCAACAGATTACAATAATATAGATCGGTTATTCTAAGCATCTTTTATAGTTTGCATTACCAGTTCATCATCATTCAGGTTTAGATTAATATAGATTTGTTAGTCTAAGCATCTTTTCTATTGTGACAATATTTATTTCTCATTTGACAACTTTTACGATATTCCTTGCATGATTGATCATGGACCTGCTGCAACAATAGGCAACTCTGATCCTTTCAGAGAGGTATGTGACACATTACAATAATATAGATTTATTATTATAAGCATCTTTTATTCTAAGCATTTTTTCTATTCTATGTAGTCTAACTACTACCTTGATGGTTTGTACAGGTGCTTGTCACTCCAAAATGTCAATATACTACTCTTGTGGAAGACTATGCCCTGAATGCCTCCAATAGGAAAATTTTGTAAAATTTGAATTTTCAAATGTGAAACAATGTAAAAAGGTCATAACTGTGTATGGGCATAATTTATATCTAGTGATGTTTTTTGAAATATGGGTTAAATGTCTGGAATTGTATAAAGGGTATGTTTAAAATGTAAAGGGGTCTGTATTTTGGAAACTCATAGATTGAAAGTCATATAGGTGTATGCTTTGTTACTATTATTGGGACAATTATGTAAGAGATTTTTGTACTTAATCGAGCTACAATCAAAGGTTTTCTTCCTAGTTCTTTCTTGTCAGTATGATTGTTTGAACTAGGTTTTTCAATATCTCCTACTTATATATAATAAATTACAGTGGCTTGCCACTTTTTCCAAAAAAAAATGTAAAAAGGTCATGTGAAGGTCATTTCCAATGTAATTGATTCTTTGATCTAGCAAAGAGAAAACAAGGTATTTAGGTGTGCATGATGTTCAAGTTGATTGGGTAAGAGTTTTTTGATGTAAGAGCTAGGTGGCTTTAAACAACACAATTACAATTAAAGATGATTCAAACTCCAATTTGATCCTCAAACCCAAACTTGGGTGCAACTTCACTAAAATAGGCCCATTTTACAAAGAGACTCATTTTTAAACACTTCCCAAACCTAAAATTTCAATGGGGCAACATTAAACAGCCTACCAAACTACCAAAACCATATTTTTTTGGGTGAGATACGTTTTCTAAAGCTCTATTTCAACAAACCCTCATTTTTAGCAACTTTCACGAGGTTTTTAAGGAAATCAATGTTTCCAACCTTTCCACACCCTATAAACTCATCAAAAATGTCTATTAGGACCTACACAAGCTTGATCCAACCTTAAATCTTGCTTCCTCCACGTTTCATTGACATTAGCATGTTGTAACCACCATTTTTCACCTAATTTCACTCATTTTTGCCATGCATGGCAACTCACCAACTCAACTAAAGAATTTTCCAGCTCTTTAAACCCACATGTCACCTTATATAGTCCTAATAACATCTACCATGGCCATACCATTGAGCTAAAGACCGTACAATAGATGGTATGGCTTTTTAGCACTTTGGACTCTTAAGAAAAATCGTTGATCCAATGTAGCTCAAAGTGATTCAACATATTTAGGTACAAAAGAGGACCATACCTAGCATAAATGTACCCATATGGACATGTTGGAACAGTCCATTTGGTCTTACGAGTTATAGAATGAAAGTTGCACCACTTCTCAACTTTACATTGCTTGCATCTAAGAACTTTTCCTCAACTGAAAACTTGTCACCACAGAAAAATGCCTCCAAGATAGAAAAAAATGAGAGAGGTTATTGTAGATGGTCCCAACATGATCTGATAGCCTTAGACAAAGAGTCTGTAAGCATCACGGTTTCTGAGAAATAACCCTTCAAATATTGCTTCCTTTAAGCACTTTGGACTCTTAAGGGGAATTGTTGGTCCAATGTAGCTCAGAGTGATTCAACGTATTTGGGTGCAAAAGAAGACCATCCCTAGTGTAAAAGTACTCATCTGGATGTGTTGGAATAATCTGTTTGGTTGTACGAGTTGCAAAATGAAAGTTGCACCACTTTGCATTTGACAACTTTTCCCTCAATTGAAAAACTCATCACCACGGTGAAACACCTATGAGATAGAAAAAAATGAGAGAGGTTATTGAAGATAGTCCCAACACAATCTTGTAGCCTCAGACAGAGAGTCTGTAAGCATCACAGTTTTCAAGAAATAACCCTTCAAAGATTGCTTCCTTTTAGCACTTTGGACTCTCAAGGGAAATCGCCAGTCCAATGTAGCTCAAAGTGATTTGGCATATTTGGGTGAAAAAAAGGACCATCCCTAGCGTAAACATACCCATTTGGATGTATTGGAACAATTCGTTTGGTTATACGAGTTGCAAAATGAAAGTTGCACCACTTTGCAACTTTACATTGCTTGCATCTGACAAATTTTCCCTCAACTGAAAACTCATCACCATAGGAAAATGCCTCTAAGATAGAAAAAAATGAGAGAGATTATTGTAGATGGTCCCAACATAATACCATAGCCTCAGATAGAGAATCTATTAGCATCATGGCTTTCGAGAAACAACCCTTCAATTATTGCTGCCTTTTAGCACTTTGGACTCTTAAGGGAAATCACTGGTCCAATGTAGCTCAGAGTGATTCAGTGTATTTGGGTGAAAAAATGGACCATACCTAGCGTAAAAATACCCATCCGGATGTGTTGGAATAGTCTGTTTGGTCGTACAGGTTGCAGAATGAAAGTTGCACCACTTTGCAACTTTACACTGCTTGCATTTTACAACTTTTCCCTCAACTGAAAACTCGTTGCCACGGGACAGGAAAACGCCTTTTAGAGAGAAAAAAATGAGAGAGGTTATTGTATATGGTCCCAACACAATCTCATTGCCTTGGACGAAGAGTCTATAAGCGTCACAATTTCCAAGAAATAGCCCTTCAAAGATTGCTGCCTTTTAGCACTTTGGACTCTTAAGGGAAATCGCCGGTCCAATGTAGCTCGGAGTGATTCGATGTATTTGGGTGCAAAAGAGGAACATCCATAGCATAAAGGTACCCATCTGGACGTGTTGGAATAGTCCGTTTGGTTGTATGAGTTGCAGAATGAAAGTTGCACCACTTTGCAACTTTACACTGCTTGCATCTGACAACTTTTCCCTCAACTGAAAAATTGTCACCACGGGAAAATTCCTCTGAGATAACAAAAAATGAGAGAGGTTATTGTAGAGGGGCCCAACATGATCTTGTAGCTTCAGACAAAAGGTTTGTAGGAATCATGGTTTTCGAGTAACAGTCCGTCAAAGATTGATGCCCTTTTGCACTTTGGACTCTTAAAGGATTTCGTCGATTGAACATAGCTCAGACTGCTTCAACCTGTTTGGGTGTGAAAGGGGACCATACCTAACCTAAATGTACCCATTCGGATGTGATGGAACAATCGATTTGGTCATACGAGTTGTAGAACAAGATTTATTTATGCCCTTACAAGTAGTTTTTAGCCTCCAACTGAACTCCAATGCTGATTTTCATGCGAAAAAAGGTCACGAGACCATAGCTTGTTGCTTTCTTTTTAATGGAAACTAGTGGGAAACAAAGTTAAATTCTTCACAAACTTGGTTTGAAGTAATTTCATTCATTTTTGTGCATTTAAGAGGAATTTTACTAGAGGTCGGTCTGTGAGCCCGGTTCCAAGGGTTTTAGTGCATTTAAAATGGAGTTTTAAGCCTTCCACCCACTGTATGATGTTGTAACTTGGTGGATAGGCTTAGTTAGGATAGATAAATATGTTTTCATTATTTCTTGTGTAGGGGAGGGAGGTCAGCATTATGATTTTTGGTGATGTGCTAGATGGCATTTGGGGTGTTTTTGCATGAAAAAGTGAGGTTAGAGAGGGTAAAAGTGGGAATTGTTTGAGGGTAGTCACTTTTCTTGTTCTTTTAATTTTGTGTAGGGTTATTCAAGGGTGTTGGAGTTGGTGGTAAAGTTTTGGAAGTCTGCAAATAGGTTTTTCATTAAACCCTTGCCAAATTTGAGCAATTTGAGGGTTTTGTGGAATAGGGTCTTAGAGGGAAAGTTCCATAGGATAAATGGGAAAATTTTAGGTTTTTTTCATTTTTTGAGTGCTGTACCAACAATTTTTAGGGTCTGTGAAGTGTTCCAAGGTTGGTTGTTTTGGAAATTTGGCCTATTTGGCTAGGTTGAGCAGCATAGTTTGCATGATTTGTGAAAGTTGTTCCAAATGAGTCCTATGTGAGTTGGAAGTATGTTGAAGTGGACTAAAATGGGTGTATAGAATGATGATTAGTTACAGGAGTTGTTAAAGAGATTTGAGAGTTAAGTTGAGAAAGGTGTTTAGGAATCCCTTGTATTGTGAAAGTGAGTGGTTTTCCATCCTTGGTTGCACCAACTAACCATCAACTAGTCCTTTATTTCCAAGGTGCTCTTGTACCATTTTCCAAGCATCCATATAGCTTGTTTGAAAGAACCTATTTTAGGCTTTTAGCCATAACAACAAGGTAGTGAACTGTTTGATAAAATGCTTTGGTAGACATACAAAAAATGTGGTAGCATACACAAGGTAGTGAATTGTTTGAAAAAATTCCTCAAAAAAAAGTGGTCTCATGGTGATGGAATTCAAATGAAAATCTATAGAAATTTTATTGTCATGGCATTCCATCACCATGAAACCACATTTCTTTGAGGCATTTTTTTTAAACAGTTCATTGCCTTGTCTATGTTATTTCTTACTATTATGCTTTGTTAGATTCTTTCCAAGCATCCATAGCTTGTTCGAAAGCACTTGTTTTAGGATTTTAGCCATAGCAGCAAGGAAATTAACTGTTGATAGAATGCTTTGATAGACATGTATGAAAAATGTGGTAGCATAGACAAGGCAGTGTTCACTGTTTGAAAAAATGCCTCAATGAAATGAGGTCTCATGGTGATGGAATTCCATGAGAATCAAAATTGATTTTGAGTGTCATGGCATTCCATCACCATGAGACCTCATTTATTTAAGGAATTTTTTCAAACAATTCATTGCCTTGTCTATGCTATTGCTTACTATTATGCTTTGATAGAATTTTTCCAAGCATCCATATCTTGTTTGAAAGCACTTGTTTTAGGCTTTTAGCCATAGCAACAAGCCAATGAACTATTTGATAAAAATTTTGGTAGACATGTATGAAAAATGTGGTAGCATAGACAAGGCAGTGAACTGTTTGAAAAAATGCCTCAAAGAAATGTGGTCTCATAGAATTCCATGACAAGCAAATGCAATTGACAACTTCTCCTAGTTATTAGTTATGCAATGTGAAGTAATTGCATAACTGCTTAGGTTGAATTTGTAAAAACTATATTGTAATTGAAATTTTTTCATCTATCAACATCTAGTTGTTATTTATGCAATGTGAAGTAATGCTTTGAGTTTGAAAGATGTGCAATGCAATGCAATCAACAATATGAATATAAACTACATAATATAACCATTCTTTTTTATGCTATTGTACATTGATATTTAACCATTTCTCAAGATTAAATTTTCAAAGAGTTTAATCATGCACATGAGGAACAAATTAAATTTTGATTGTCAACTTCTATATATCAAATTATCCAATAATCAAGTGTATGTCCATATACAAAAATGGCATCAAATCCAACTCAAACAAAGTTTTACAAAATGTGGCATATGCCATCTCGATATCTATTCAAAATTTACATGCCAAAATGTCTATCTCATCCTAAACTACTGGTGGATCATCAAAATGGAGCCTCTTTGAAGCAATCTTTGGCTCTGAAGGTAGCTGCACAAGAAAAATTCAAACCACAATTAAGATTAGTTATACTATATAATTTAAAATTGAATAATTAACATCAAAATCAATATACATTGAATTATAATTGAACTCTAAAATTGAATTCTTGATTACTTGAAATATACATCTCTTCAAAGGTTTAGGAGTCCTAGAATATGCCCCTCTCAAAGAACCAACCAAACCAACTTTTGAAATTTCAATCTATATATGTGAACAAAAACATAAAATTGATCCAAGTTAGCATACAATTGTTAGTAATAGGAACATATTTACCAAACACAAAATAAAATAAACACATACCTCTTTACGCTGATCTTTTTCTTTATCTCCTTCAGGTGTTTCGACACCTCCTCCTTGAGGTGTTTCAACACCCACTCCTTGAGGTGTTCCAATACCTACTCCTTTAGGCATTGTGACACTTGTCAACAATGATGTATAGCTCATAACCACCTATAGATAAAAGTAACAAGTACATATGAAACTACCAATCTATGTCGATTTATGTATAATCAATATAAGATCTTAAAAATATTAATTCAATCTAATTTGAGTTCAATTACCTTTCCCTTATCTAACATTGTGCCTCCATAGTCCAGAAAGTGCTACACCTCACTCACACTAGGTGTTTCCTATAAATAAGATAAACATATAAGTTAATATATAATTTCATTAATGACAATTCAAATGACAAACAAATATATAATAAAAAAATATAAATGAGTGAGTGCGAAAATATATACTGTGTGCATGTTGAGGCCAAATGAAATGGCCCTAAGGGTGCTATCAGTCACCTGTGTGAGCTCCTCCTCATACATCAACTGTTAAATAAACCATGTAAATAAATATTAGTACTTGATACTATCTCTTATTAATATTCATTTAAAAACAAATGCAAGTTATGAATTTACAACTTAAATCTTACCTATGTAACTATTCCAACGTCCCCCTCTCTAGCAGGAGAGGACTTTGTAGGGTGCACTCCACTCCCCTGCGTCTCTAATCTCCTATAATGTCCACATGATGGAGGTCATAATTAGAAGTGTCCAAGGGATGCTCACCAGGCTGTACAAGAGAAACCAAGCATATCTGGTGGCACATAGTGCAAGTGTGTGGTACATAAATATGTGGACCTGAGGAGGATGATGCAACATCACTCGATCCATCACCAACATCACTAGAATGTGGCTAAGCTACTATCGAGGTATGGGAAACCAAAAGATCACTCAAAGAGTGAATATCCTGAATAGTCTGTGTGGCTGCATCCTCGATAATGTCTAGATGATGTACTAGAGGTGGTGGAGGAAGGGGAGGAGGGGGAACATATGGGTGTTGGACTACTCTAACTACCCCTGGTCTATCATGGGGCATACCTCCACTGACGCCCTGGAAGGGTTTAATGTCAAAGTAATTGACATGATGCCCTAACACAAATTCAACATATAATTTTTTAATAAAGTAAAATGGTATATCACTATTGTTGTTGGGTGGTTTATCAAAAACCATACATCAGTGATCCCAAAAGTTATCTACAATGTCCTTATTTGTGCACCATTTTATAGAAAGTTTTGGTTTATTAACATTAATTGGCAAACTAATGTGGGGGTTAACAAATAAAGAGACTATTTGGGCTTTTGTTATTTGGAGATCTTTCAAATCATCGTAAGACAATCCACATGAGTAATATTCCCTCATGGTTTCTCACCATGAAAGAAAGGAATTATGTTGGGTGGAGAGGGTTTCTATATTTTTAATTATTTCCTTCAATGTGTTTGTCATCTGGGATAATCAAGGGATTGTCTTATAAACATCACAAATTCCCCTCAATTGCTCCAATTTTTCACCAATTAAGTCTTCAATTGATGGGAACGGAGGTGGTGGAGCGTTTGGCATTTGTGCATTTTCATTCTTAGCCATAATACCTGATTAAAGTTAAAAACTAATTAATCTAATTGAAATTACACAATATAAATGAAATTATTGTAAAAAAATCCTAGTTTTTAATAAAAATCCAAAAAAACCCCTACTTTTTAACAAAAATCCATAACAAACTCTAGTTTTTAATAAAAATCCATAAACAACACTAGTTTTTAATAAAAATCAATAAAAAACATTAGTTTTTAATAAAAATCCATTGTAAACTCTAGTTTTTAATAAAAATCAATAAAAAAACCCTACCTTTTAATAAAAATCCATAAAAAACTACTTAAAATTATACAAAACTAATAGAAAAATCGATTAAAACAAAAAAAACCAAAAAATTACCCTGGAAATCAAATATCTGATATCCAAACATCATTCTCACTGCACACTCTCAACTCTTTAAAATGCTTCAAATGATTTTAAAAGGCTGCTGATATCTATTTATACCCGATTCAAATTGGATATCCGACTTGGATATGTAATTCTTGCCTTGGGCATTGCTTTGGAGCAATGTACTGACACCCAAGCCAGAAAAAAGTCAACTCAGGATTTTTAGCATTTTTTGGTCAATGCAAAACACAACTTTTTTCACATTGGCACTTTTTGGCCCATCATGATCCTACACATACACTACATTTAGCCCCCACTTTAGTGAGAGGATGAACTTGCTTCAAACTCACACTAAAGTAGACATTCAAGAGGGGTCCAATCATACCAATGTGGAAAAAAAAGGATGACAAAGATCAAAGGAGGTGGCCAAGCCCCCAAGATCCAAGATCCTAAGTCAAATTGACATAAGAAAAAAAGGACATGTACAAGGTGTATGATGTGCAGCCAAACAAGATGCATGATCATGCAATGTCAATAACTAGAAGAAAATGAGAAGAAATAAAAATGAGGTGGATCAAGCTTCAACCATTTGTCCAACATGATGTGGATCAAATCTAGGCTATTTGTTCGAAAATGCACACTCACTCTGAGGCGACAGAACTTTAGGCTGTCTACCAGGTGAGAAGTACAAAAAGGTGAGAAACACACACTCATGGCTAGTATGCACTCACACACACATGAAAGTGGCTATGGGGAAAGTCATGCCTCAAATTGGGCTTCCTGCTCAAACCATACCAAAGTTATATATCCTGATAACTTTAATAAGGTGCCACACAAAAAGGATTTTCGAGCTTCATGTGGAAAGCAAAACTTCGTATGCTTGAAACTCATGAAAAAAAAAGATGAATCCATAGGCATGCAAGTTGTATTATGCAAGGTGGCCATATAACTACAAATATTGTAAATTCCAAAATAATGTAAGGTATGTTCAAAGGGATTTTGCTTAGTTCATGCAAGGTATCTTCTTAGGGAACACTGTGCCTAATGTTTCCAAGAGAGGACAAGTCAAAAAAATATCATGCTCTTGGAGGACATCAACCCCAATGAAACAACCAAGAAAATGATGCATTGCAAGAAGAAAGAAAATTGAGCAATGAATTATGAATGTTGATGTATGCCCCCACTTTAAAGCGGTTGCTAACACCATTACTATGAGCAATTTCTTTAAAGTAGAAGAAGACATGAGAGCTTATTTGGAAATCCCTATTCCAAGTCATATGTTATTGATAAGCTATGTCATGAAAAAGGTAGTATGTCACATGCGAGACAACTTAAGGCATGTCGTCCACATCCCAAGCTTGCTCTTATATGTTCATGAAAGGTGATCAACTAGCTGAAAGAGGCAATGACAAGTGGCATACGAGGACAAGGCTAACTAACCCCTTGTCCCCACTTAGTGCAAGACAAGGGTGAGCCAAATAGGATGAAAGTAAGTATTAGTTAGAGGAATTAGGTGCTTCAGCACAAGGAAGAGCACCACATTCCTTGAGATGTTGAATTTTGTTGCTTAAAGCCTTACATTCGTTAGTAAAATGACCATGGACTTTGTGATATGCGCAAAATGAATTCTTGTAGTAAAATTTCTTTCATGTTTTTGGAGGGAGAGTTATCAAACGATCTTGGAGGAGTCTTGAAAAGATTCTTTCTTGATCAGTAGTAGAAGGTGTTTCTTTATTTGTGCAAGATGTCATACACACACTAAATGATAAGGCTTTAGATGAGAAGGGAGATAAAGATGGTAAACCTAGATCTTTCTTGAAAGAGTATGGTATGTCGGTTTGCTTCGTGTGTTCATTGTATCCATGTGTAGGTGGGAGATTGTAGCCAATTCCATAACAATCTTTCAACTTAGATGAAGGGGGTTTTTGTTTCTGAGAAGGATTGGCTTCTTCACGAGAACACAAACCCTTTTTAAAGTTATGTATCATCTCCCCATGATGGATGGGAGTTAGATAGCCCCCATCACTATCATGGGTTAATGTTGTTGATGTAGAGCTAAGTTGAGCATATAAAAAACAAGGTTGATTTGTTTTAGGGTGTGAGATTTCACACTCTCCCCTAAAGGAAGGTGTGAAACCCCAATCATTTCTAGAACTTGAAAATAAATCATTTGTATATGAATTTTTGGACCATGAGGGTGATATTTTGGAAACTTTATTGAAAGGGGGTGTAAAATCTAGCAACCCCCAATTATCACTAAAGAGTTTAGTGTTGATATCAACTTGTATAGGTTCAAGTTTTGATCTCGGAATGGAACATTTAGAGGAGTTGGAAGTGTTGTGATCATATGGTTCATAGCTTTGTTCATCTACTTCAACCATGTATATCTTGTTGTCATACTCAAATTTCATTGTATAGTGGAGAGTAGAAGGGACTCCTTTCATAGCATGAATCCATGGTCTCCCTAGGACAAGATTGTATGAAAGGGGTAGGCAACACTACAGGTCCAACCTCAATAGGTAATGTGATCATCCCTAGTGGTTGCCTATTAACATTTCCAAAGCCATGAATATGAACATCATTAAGTTGAATGAACTTGTTTTCCATGCCAATTTTGTCTAGGAGGTCAATGCTACAAACATTAATTTTTGCTCCATTGTCTATGAGAGTGCATCTAACTGCAGTTTCATTAATGATCACCTTTATCATCAAGGCCTCATTATTGTTTTGAGTCCCAAGTGAGGTTAATTCATGCTTAGAGAATGTGATTTCTGACTATGTGACCTGTGTGGGATGAAAGGAGGATTTTGCATTATTCAATTTCACAACAACATGGATCTCCTCCTGCTTTATTTACAATATTTCTTGAAATAGGCACTTGTATGTAGGTGATAGTTGAATAAGTTTCCATATGGATATGTTAGCAGGGGTCTTCTTAAAATCTTCAAGTATATTATGAAAAGGTGATTGAGGAGCACTAGGCCAAATATGTTGAAGCAATGTTGATGTTGCGATAGAGATTTGTGGTACCTTGCTGGTGCAGGAGTACCTTGCTCTCTAGATGCCTTTAATTGGAAAATTTGTAAAAAAATGAACTTTCTATTGGAAAAAAATTATAAAGAGGTATAGGAGGTCATAAATGATGTATTTGAAGTATCCAATAAGTTATTAGGGGGTTGGTTAAGTCAAATTTCAAATAATGTGGTTTTATTACACAAATTGCAAAAATGGCAAAACTTGAAAAATACACAAATACAAAGGAATGTGAAGGGTCACCTAGATGTAGAAGTTGGTTAGTCAGTTGGAGATGGAAGGAAAATTGAAAAAACTGATGGAAATGTCTCTATAAAGTATTGTAAAATCAAGGAAGAGATCAAACTTTGTAATCTTGGTCCAAATTTTGTAATAAAGTTCCTTGTTTTGTTATTTTTCTGAGTTTTCTGTCATTTACCAATCCTGTATGGACTGTACATCAGTTTTTGGGTTGTAATATTGTTATGATTTCCTAAAAGCATGTGTGAGCCTTTAAAAAAAGTTGACTTTGAGACGTTCTACTTGTGTTTAGTGCCAATTTTAGTCAATTTTGCGGAATTGGTTTAGAAACCCAATTAAGGGTTTGAGAGTCTTGTGAGGGTGGAACTCACCATCCCACCAGTGTAGGGTTAAAATATTGGTGGGGTGGATTTTTTAGGGTGTTACTAGAATGCATTAAGTGTTTTGTTATGTGTGTAGGAACAAGGAAGACAAGAAATCCGAGTTTGGTTGTTGCCCCACAGGGAAAATACAAAGTTTTCTCATGAAGATGGATGGCCACAAGTTGGAAATTGAGGAAAGATCATTCAAGGAGGCTGGAAAGTTGTTTCTAAAGCATGGGAACATGTTTCTAAACATTATTCAAGTAGTGGAAGAGTATGGGAAGGTTTGGAATACACTAAACTATTAAACCCTCAAATGTGAAGCATGTGTGGTGCATAAAATAAGGGTTTTGTTGATTTGCATTTTATTGAGCCTTTCAATTCTTAAAGGTTGATGAATCCTAGGTTTTGTGGCATGATAAAAGTATTTTTGAAGTAATTTGGTGTTTTGGCGGTGATATGAGAGCACTTTCTTTTTAAATTAGGCCTAATTTTAAGGCTTTTTCCAGCATATAGACCACAATTCTAGTAATTTCTCAAAACAAACTACTTGAAGCTTTTGGTATGTTGTGGTATATTACAATGGACTCATGAAGGTACATATATCTTGGATTGTTTCAACATAGATTGGAGGAAATACTCGACTTAGGGTATGAAGGCCTAATTGACAATTAGTACCTTGAATGCCTAGAAAATGAGAAACTGTTTTAATAGTGATATTTGTGATTGGATTTGTGTTGAAATTGTTTAAACAATGATGTTGAAGGTCTATCAATGTTTGAAAAGAAGTTTTGAAGGTTTTGGGCAAGGTTAACATTATGTGCTAGATGATGTTTTGACTGCTAAAATCAAAGAATCTGCTAGAACAGTGTTGTGTGAGTAAGTTCTTAGGTTGTTTTAGTTGAAATAATGATGTTAACTGTGATTTGGATGTTTGGTGATAGTCAAAAAGTAAGAATGGATTATTTGATGATATTTTTCCTTGGGAAGAGAATTGAATTGAGGAGTGTATTAGTGAATTTTGAAGTATTGGTTGGTTCAGTGCCTTTGATCAGGTTTTTGTGTTAAGTATAGTCATTTTGATGATGAATATGATGCATTTGAATTTTATGAAGTTGTGGATTACTGATTTTGAGGAATTGATGAATGCTGGCCTAATGAATGGCTAGAGAATTTGATGAATTTTGTGGAGATGAATGAGTTTTTGGTGGATTTCCTAATTGATCTTCTTAGTTTGAGTTTGGGTCTGATGTACCCTAGATGATTGATGTTTTTGGTAGATTCCCTTGCATCACCTACATGTTTGAGAAACTATGTTATATCTTGATTGCTCCAAAACATTGCTAGATTGCATCATAGATTTCAATAAATCTCTTATTTGTTTATGTGTTTTGATAATGGGAGGTGACTTAGGAAGCTCACTAATTAAAGGAGATCCAATTTGTGTCATCATAACCTCAAGAATCTTGTCTTTATTTGCATGATATCTTAGTGAAGGGGATTCTAATGTCACTTCACCTAAGGAAGCATCATTACATGTGCCAGTGTTTAGATTTTCTTGCACCATGATATCCTCCCTAGGAGGAGAGTTGTTAGGAGAACTACAAACCAAATGTTCATGACATTCAAAGGTTGGTTCTTCTAAAATGAATTCATCACAAGTATGGGAATGATCGATGGTTGAATTGTCTTGCTCAATAAGGGTTTCTCTAGGTGAAGGGGGACAACTAAGATTCTCAGGCCTTCATTGATTGTGTTTTCTAATATCAAAGTATCTTCTTCACAACTAGGAGAGATACTAGGAGAAGAAAAAATGTTATTGTCATGATTACTTATTGCTATTTCCTCTTGTTCATGAATTCCTTCTCCACTAAGAGAGGTAAGAGGAGAGAAACAACTAGGATTCTCAAAACTCCCATTGATTGGTTCTTCTAACACCAGAATATCTTCTTTGACAATAGGATAGATATTAGGAGAAGAAAAAATATTATCATTAGGAATGTCCAAGGTTGTATTCTCTTTCACTAAAACACTCTCATAGGGATGGGATATGAACTTTTTCTTAGCATGTCTAGATATGTAAGACACTAACATTATTTGAAAAAAAAAGAAAAACACTTGTAACCATGTCATGCAATGTTTCAACAATGTAAACAATGTATATCCAAAGATGCAAAACACTTTTATGGACAATGCATGCAAAAATTTAAGAATGCAAACAATGTATATCCCAAAATGAAAATCACTTTTACCAAACTTATGCAAAGCTTTATGAATAGAAACATTGTGTATGCAAAAGTGAAAAGTTCTTTTATCCCTATGATGCAAAGTTTTAGAAATGTGAACATTTTCAGATCTAATGATGCTTGCTATTGAAATGATTTCAAAAATGACTACCCTAAATTGATGTTTTTGAGCTAGATGCATAAAACAAATGTTCCTAAAACTTTGTAGACTTATAATATATTATACCAAGAGGCTTAGAAAGCACAAAAATGAGGTTTTTGATGCTATAACATGAATTTTAAAATCTGGAATGGGACTGATTCGCCCAAGGTGGGGAATGAGTCTCAGTTAGGGTTTTTTTTCAAGATTTTCAAATATTCTCAATTTATTTTTTATGCTATTTATGTTGTATGACCTGAATACTAGATGAAAATGCAATTTTTAGATGTTTTTCAATGATTTGAGATGCAAAAATGCAACCTATATGTACTTTCACTAATGAAAAATTTGAAACTCTAGAATGTCAATTAACTAATGAAAACTCTAATGCAATGTTAATGAAAGATATTACTAGGATGATGATGGAATCCAAATCACAAAAGAAGGTATTCTAAATGCAAGTTCACCAAAATGTAAGAATTTTGTCTCTACTAGGGTTTAGGACCTAGGGCAACAATCTTCTATACTTCACATTCAAGGATGACCCTAGAGATCTCATCCCAATAGTGGAATAGAGGTAAGAGATCTTACAATAGGGTATCCTAGGGTATGATTTCAGATTAGAAGAGGGGTACACCACCAAGTTTAAACTTGAAAAATATAATGACATGCAAGATGAAATGCAAAACCTAGTTTGATGCAAAATTGAACTAAATGACTTGAAAATGTTAGAAGAACAAAACATAAAGCTACAAAATAGAATGTGTGTACCTGGAAATGTGTTGAAGACTGGAAAAAACTTTGAAATTATGGAATTGCTAACTTTTTGATCTAGTGGGACTCATTCGCCATTCTGTGCGAATCAGTCCCAGTTCCGAATTTTTGCATAGGAGCAAGTTTCAAGAAAATGGGTATCCAAATTTGCAAAGATCTCCTAAAAAAACCTACAGTGTGACTCATTCACCACTTGTGGAAAATGAGTCCAGTTTGACTTTTGGAAATTCAAAGTCTGGATCTACTCTTCTCTTTCTACTCAATTTGTTCCTCCTAGTTCACAGATCCAAAACCCTAATTTTGGGGCTGTAGATGACCTTTTAGTGAATATTTTGACCTTATAAATGGGGAGACAATTCCAACAAGCTTGTAACCTAATCTTCAATGATCTTTCAATCTCCAAGACACCTAAATCTACAATCACACAAAGAAAGAGAGAGAGAGAGAAAATGTTTATTATTAGGGAATGGGGGTTTGCCTTTGTCAAACCCCATTTAGGTAATTAAACCAAATGATGAAACAATGAACAAGGACATGAAACATGAAACATAGGAAATGAAACATGAACAATGATACCTTGAACAATTCATTGTAGATGATGTCTTGCAAATCTACAACTTAACATGACATGGCCATGAAGGATGTAGATCTTGATCTTTAACAATAGGAATGAAGCAATGCTTGATCTTGGATCTTCAATGCTACATCAAAACACTAGCTCAATAACATGCCTAATGCTTGATATGCTTGACATGATGATGGATCTTGAATTTCTACAATAATTGATGAAGAAATCTACTCTTGAATGCCTTAGAAATGATCTTATGAAGTCTTCAAATGCCTAACCCTGGAGTGCTTGACTTGATAATAAGAATGTATGATGTTTCTTGGATGAAATGAGGATTTGAAAGCTTGTTTATATAGGAAAGCCACTCAAATGATCGTTAATTTGATCCCCAAGGCCAACTTAGGATAAATTTAAAGTTAAAACCCACTTTTCCTACTCAAAGCATTAAAAATAGGCCAAATGGGACTCAGTCCCCATCTTGGGAAAATAATTCCCACCTGGATGAGACTCATTTAGCCAAGGTGGCGAATGGGTCCCATAGGGGCTATTTTTCATGCTAAAGTGTTGGGGAGTGAAGAAATTAGGTTTATATATTGATCTTGTCAATTTTTAATCAAAATATGCATTGGGATGCCCAATATGGGGTCACAAGGGCCTATTAATGATGATATAAAGGTCGTAAATGCAATAGGGCCCAAAATCCAATGTGAAAGTGTGAATGAATACACTTTACAACACTAAATTAAGGTAAAATTGGGTCTCTTTAGCTTAGAAGGGCCCTAAATCCTATGTGAATATGTAAAACACATTACAACACTAGATTAGGTCCACTTGATTTATAAAACTCCCAAATTTAATGTGAAGATGTAAAAAAATGCATTTTACAACATTAAATTAGGATAGAGTTAGGTTAATTTAGCTTAAAAAGGGCCCAAGGCCTAATGTGGATGTGTAAAACACCTCACAACACTAGATCAAGGGGACATTAAGTCCAATTTATCATTAATTATTCCTGTATCAAGTGTGAAAATTTAAAGGGGTACATTTTTCTACACTACATAAAGGATAATTTATAGTTGGGAGTAGGTTTCTACCATATCCAAAAATTGGAAGATTATTAGGCAGACTGTTTTGATCAACACGAAGTAAGGAGAGTTTGGATGAGGTTATCATTAAGGTAGATTGTGACATTCAGTTCAAATTGGTATGTCCAAGGTGTTGAGGATTATGAATTTGACATAATAGATACCATTTCCATAGATCACATAAAGAATTAACCCATCCTACCAATAGATTGGAGTGTCAAAGAAATAGAGACCATTGAAGTCAAAACTATTGTAGTGATTAAGTGATTAGAGGAATGGGTGATGAAGAAAAGGATGAAAAGTAAACTACTACTCCTCAAAAAGTTAAGGGAGCAAAAAAAAAGCATAGAGTAGCCAGAGAAATTATTCTTCTCCACAACAACAAACATCTATGATACAATAGACTATTTCTAGTGGTAGTGGGGATGATGATGAAGAGCCTATGAGAAAGAGAACTTTAGAAAATTCTTGCGAGTTATCTCCAGAAGAATCTTCTCAGAGAGAACAAGACAAAGAATGATAAAGTCTAGTATCAGAAGAGGTAGAAGAGGAAACAATTTAGGTATCTTTCACAACTTCTCAAGCAGGTAGTTCTTCCTCTTCTCCTACATATAATTCTCCTATTCATGGTATCCCTGAGAATCTATCAAATCAAGATGAAGAAAATCTATCTTTATCACTTGAAGTTGGGGTTGCTCACACATCTTCTCTTATTAGATCTCTTGAAATCTCTTTGTTGGGAACTAGTAATGTACCTACACCTTTATCAACCTCATGGATAGAATAATCCCTAACCAAGAAGAGAAAAAAATATGTTGTTGAGATTTCTTGATAAAGATATTGCATCCCAATTACTACAAAGAACACCACAAGTCAATAAGCCAAAAACTACTTCTAGATTGTTGAATGATCCTTATATGGGAAATATGTATGTTGAATTTGGTCACCCCTCTGGGGTAAACCCATAATAATGGTTTATAATTCTAATGAGGAAGGAAAAATGGATTTTTGGTGGGAAATCATTTTGAGGGGGTTCGCTCGAACATAATGGTTCGAGTGAACATATTTTAGGGTTTGCTCAAACTTAATGGTTCAAGTGAACATCTTTTAGGGTTCGCTTGAACCCCCTAGTTCGAGTGAACCCGCCCTCCATGTAGGTAGATTAATTTGTAATAAAATAATAGGGTTCAAGCGAATGGGGGTTTGCTCGAACCCCTATTCTAGGGTTTTTTTTAATAAAAGTTTTTACTGTTGAAAATGATAGTTTCATTCTTCATTGTTACAATGGTGAACTGAACCTTCAAACCCCACCAATAAAATGAAAGCATATTCAAGGTGACCAAGAAGAAGTTCACCACCCTCCATGAGCTCATCACCCTCCACAACCAGGGCACCACTCCTTCCAAGTTGGTTTCCTCTAATTTTTTTTGTTTTTGTTAATGCTTCCACATTTCTTCGGGCATATCAAATAGTTCAATTTCATTGTCAAATAGTTCACTTGCATATCAAACAATTCACTTGCCTTGTCAATGCTTCCACATTTAACATACATGTCAAATAGTTCACTTTCTTGTGCCAAAATGGGAGCTCCACCACAAGCAACATCCTCCTTTCCTGTGCTAAAATGTGAGCTTTGGAACAGTGTATCGACATAGCTAATTGCATTTGCTTGAAATTTTCTAAACTGTTTTCAACAAATCCATTGATGAGAACACATTTCTTGAGGCTATCAGTCAAACAATTCACTTTCCTTGCCAATGCTTAATAGGGAAATTTCCATGATTGAAACGTACATAACCTATTCCAAAGCTTCCTTTATTCTATGATGGAAATCCACACCCTATTCCAAAGCTCTCAGTTAAGTTGTTCTAACCCACCAAATGATGCCCAAAATCATCATAATTGATTACTTAGGTCTCATATAAATGATGTTGCTTGCAAGTTGTTTATAGTTATTCTGTAGGCTAGAGAAATATGATTCCTTATAGCACTTAAAAATATGATGCACAAAATGGATTTGTTGAAAAGGGTTTAGAAACTTTCAAGAAAATGCAATTGGTCGGTGTCAAGCCACATGCAACATCCTCCCTACCTGTGCCAAAATGGGAGCTCCTATTCTATTAAACTAAAATTCCTTTTAATCAACTCACCAATTTTAGGATACCATAAAATCTATATTTTTCACCCATGAGACAAAAATAAGAACTAGGTATACTTATTATTCCCTCTATGAAAAATATTGTAGCCACTAAATTATTCAATTGGTAATAAATATCATATTTTTACAATTCTTCACTTGTACTTGGGAAGTTAGTATGGACCAATATCTAAGTACCTTATAATGAAATGATAGGATGTCAAGAGTAAATGAACTGTGTTTCCATTTTTTCTCCTTTAACTCCTCTATTAAAAAAGGGTGCATTCTTGGCATGTGATCTTAGTACATGGAGTTTTTGATTCACAATTACATAAAAATAATTGTAGTCATAATAGTTATTCCTTCATTATATGTGTTTGCATGCAATTCCTTGAAAACCCATATGGATAGGAACCTTAAAAATAGGTATTTAGTTCATCAGCAGTGAAGAAAACTCTATTGATAAAAATATTTATCTATTTAGTATGGAGATTGCAAAAACTACCCCTCTTATGCCCTACACAAATTGTTCTTTTTGGGATACAACTATTAATTCTCAATAGTTGAGAATCATTAGATTTTACTAGATCATATGTAACAAGGGAACCCACATTGCATACAAATGACTAGAACTTGTATTTCTAAATAGATTAAACATTTAGACCATTTCTTCTTAGAATTTTCAAGTAAAAAATTAGAAATTGAATAATATTCAACTTTCTCAATCTTGGTAGATACACACCATCTCCAAATCACTTCTCTAATACATCAAATATTTCATGCTCCTAAGACCACTGCTTTTCCAAAATAACATCATATCTCAATGTAGGCTTAGGAAGATTCAAAATTTCTTAGAAAGAAACTCCATTCAAAACTATTATAAGTTGTTACTTTGCATTCCTAATGTGTGTGTGTGAAATGTGCAAAGTTAGTATCAACACAAACCTTAATGAAACGATTTATATTCAAAGATTCAAAGCAAAGAAACTATTCTAATCTACAACAAACTAAATCTTTGAAGAACATCTCATTTTCCTATATTCTTAATGATTCTTTTAACCTTTTTGGCCCTTAGATTTCTATGTGCACAAATGTTATTAGAATGACACTTAAGAAAAGAGATTAGTATTCAAAATGCAAGCCAACCAAATGCCTACATGAAACTATATGAAAACAATGATGATGAATGCTATGATGAAGGGATGATGGTGATTATGATAAATAAAAAAGTGGAGGTGGATGCTATGTTATTGAACTAGAATGATCTATGCATGATTCTACATATGCTCAAATGCAAATTTAAAATGAACTAATCTAAAATGCAACTATGATGCAAGATGGGACATAAAATGCAACTATGATGCAAGATTTAAGTTGAGCAAATACAACTTCATAGGAGCCCAGTGATCTCTGCAAGCAAAAAATACCTGTTACAAGAAGAAGCAAAGAGAAGCAACAAAGAAGTTCTCAAAAGATGTGGAGCTCAATATTCACCAAAATGAAAATAAGAGTTCATATTACAAAAGAGAAGATTGCAACTACATATAGGCCAAAAAACCTAAAAAAGGAAACTCTAGGCTTGCAAAATAGTAATTAATAAAATAATTAATTACTATTCACCTAATGTTAGCTTAAGTGTAAAAAGAGGTAAAAGGGACTTTAATTAATTAAACAAATACTGTTTAATTAACCAAGTCAATAACCAATTACTCTAACAAAGAAAAGTAAAACATGATGCAAAGACTAGATATAAGACTCCAAAATGCTCCAAGCTCCATGATAAACCTAAATGATAACTTTACTTCAAATGTGGATGAAAAATACAATGCCCAAGGGTTGTGTTCCAAGCATATAGTGAGGTGGCAATAATCAACGGTCCATATTTAAATAAGAAAAATGGATGGTGAAGATGAAGAGAATCAAGATGTTGTCCCCTTGACCAAAGACAACATGCCCTTTGGATGGAAGAATCTCTTGACCAATGGGCAACATGCCATTTGGATGGAAGATTCAAGTATGGGAAGAGAAGACCATGTGATTCCAAAATTGGTGGAAGTGTGGGAAGAATAAGTCATGTGCTCCAAAATTGGTGGAAGTGTGGGAGGAATAAGTCATGTGATTTTTGAAATGAGTTGAAGATAATTCTAATTAAAAATTAGAGTTATTTATTTTCATGTGACCTTGGTGAGGTGGCACAAAAAGTTGTAGAAATGTGCTCTAATTCCTAATTGGATTTAGTGAAGATTAATTAAATAAAACAAGTTTAGGGAACCTTGTTTATTTAATTAATTTAGAAGAATATGTTTTTAGATTTGGAGAATTAGAGAAGGATGAACAATATAAATAAATTGAGAATTTATTTATACGTAGTTGGAATATTAATCAAATAGCTAGTATTTAATTAATTAAATGTGACGACTGTTTTTAGGTATATGTATTTTGCCCCTCTTTGAAGTAATGTGTTTATGTGTTGATTCAAAGAAAAAATTGATATCAATGCTCAAATTTTTTTTTGATGCCACAGACGATGCCTTAGATGTTGATTTTCAGGTACTGATGGATATATGCCCCCTTGAGAGATAAATTGGTAAAATGTGGATTTTTGATGTTTTGTGGAGAATTCGATGATTGTGTGATGATGTTGTAGTGATGTGATGATGATCCAATGCTAAATGAATGATACTTTGCTATCAGAAATCATTTATCTCTCGAAAAAGATGATTGAGCCTGCTAGATTGATTACTTGATGCCTTATGTTTCCTTCTTGTGTTTGATGTTTGATGATCACATTCAGCTGATTGATTTGATGATGTTGATGTGATAGTTGATGATTGACCTCATGATAGGTGAGGATCAATGATAAGATGATGATGATTGACCTCATGATAGGTGAGGATCAATGCTAGATTGATGATTAACCTCATGATAGGTGATGATCAATGATAGATTGATGATTGACCTCATGATAAGCAAGGATCAATGATAGATTGATGATTGAACTCATGATAGGTGAGGATCAATGATATATTGTTGATTGAACTCATGATAGGTGAGGATCAATGATAGATTGATGATTGACCTCATGATAGGTGAGGTTGGATCAATTGATGAACCTCATGATAGGTGAGGTTGGATTGATTGATGAACCTCATGATAGGCGAGGTTGAATTGATTGATGAACCTCATGATAGGCGAGGCACATTGATTGATTGATAAACCTCATGATAGGTGAGCTTGATTTGATTGATGAACCTTATGATAGGTGAGGTTGAATTGGTTGATTGATTGATAAGATTGCTGATTTGTGATATGTTATGATCATAGGAGGATTTCTGTATTTTGTGCAGGTGGATTCAGATTTGATTGGGCGATGTGGTTTGACTTCTCTGATTGATTGATATTCCCTAGAATAGGATTGATTAATGTACTAAGACTTGATGATGTACTAATACTTGATGATGTACTGATTTAGTTGAGACATTGATGATGTACCTCTTGATTTGAGACATTATGATACACTGCCATTTTTGATATTGATGTATCTCTTTATACCTTTGGATATCCTTGTACACTTTGACATCATTTTGAGTTATATATGACATGCGGCGATGATGATGATTGATCTATGTGACCATGATGTTCATATGATGATGATCAAAATGATTATGATGGATGCATTTGATTTCTATTTTATGATGCTATGTGGTGTTCTATATGATGATGATGTGATATTCTATGGATGCAAATGATGATGCAACTGATGTGTTATGATTCCAGGATGCTTTTATGAATGATGCCTATATGATACATGTGATGGATCCTATTAGGCCAATGAAATGTGATTCATTTTATGTTTTGGTTCTTTTCTAATGCAAATAAATGATGCAATGAATGGATAAATGTATGATTGTATAATGGTGCCTATTTCTGTTGATGTTTATGTGATGTTTATATGTGATGATGATCATGATGATTATGATGATTATGCAATGATGATGCTTATGTGATGATTTATTTGTGATGTATGCAATGATGATATGATAATGCATGGTTGATGATTTGATATGTTTTATCGATGATGGATTTGATTATGCAAATGATGTATGATGTTCCATGTGATGATTATGTTGAGTATGTATGGATGTGATGCAAATGATGTGTGATTTTTTGTAATGATGAATGATGATTATGTGATGCAAATGATTATGTAGATGATTGTGTTCTAGGGTCTTAAGCTTAAATGAGTGAATCTATCCAACTTCCAAGAGTTGTGGGAAGATTTCCATCAGTTGATTCTTTGTTAAATTAAGCTTTCACAAAACTTGACATATTTCTCAATTCTTTTTGAAATCTGAAGAGACCCACTCATTTAAGCTTAGTGAACCACTTTCCTAATGCCACTATATGAAATGAATTTGATTATGTAAATGAGGTGCGATGCACATCCTTTTGTGTTTTCTGATGCAAATATTATGATGTGATGTATGGATGGATGAACGATGTTGTAATTTTTTCTACTATATGCAAATGATGATGCAAGTGACATGTAACTAAATGGGAATGTTTTCTAATTATATAAAAATGATGTGTTTTTGGCAATGTCAAGTGTACTCAATCCCTTAATGCAAGAGATAACATCATTGTTGCAGCTTTGGAAATCCCATAAATACAAATGCAAACTAACATGGATGCAATCTATTCTAACCATGCAAATCTCGTATGAAAAAGTTGTCATTCATAACAACCGATTTGTCATGATTTTTATCATAATTGGGCCTTTAAAATGTTGAAAGTGAGTACAAGCATCAATGGTATATTTAGACCATGATGACCTGAGTACTACTTCCATGATGTTTGATAGTGCAAGTTAACACAAGCATCTAAGCATAATTAAACCGAGATGACCTAAGTATTGCTTGCGTAAACAAACAAGAGTTAACCATTTTCCTATGCAAATTTAGAATGTCATTAGTGATACTTTGTAGAGCACGTCCCACGACAATTTGCACAATAATAATGATCAACTCATAGACAATAGAGAAAGAAAAATCATACTCCTTCTTGGCTCCTCTAGTTTGATACATCATCGAGGGGCTCTAAAGATATGATAACAAAAATAAAAGCACAACAATTAGACATTTTTATTTAATTTTATAAACCCACGATTTAGAAGAGCATCATCCTTTTGATTTGATTTTATGTATGATTTTCTAATGTTTTTGGGATTTTTTGATTTTCCAAATTTTAGGTGTTTTATGAGAATTTTACCAAGAACCTAACCTAAAGACCTATCCTAGGGGCCTTGGGGGATGATCAAAGATTAGCCTTTCCTACGTTATATACGCAGAGAGCACAAAGTTTGACAAGACAACTTTGTTTTTGACTTTTTGACTGACTTTTGACTTGTTTTTGGATTTTGATATGATATGGATGTTTGATGCATTGCTGATGGTGATCGATGTTCAATGTCGGGTTGTGATTTAATCATTATTTTTGTTGCATTTGTCTTACTGTTGCTTGTTTGTTGGTTCAAGCTCAAAGTTTGTTTGCCCCCAGTGAGTTCAAGATTTTTCCCCCAGTCTAGGGTGAGACACGGTTGTGATGCCAAAATATGTACATGGTGCTTTCAAAGGATAGGTAGATGGATGGCGAAAGTGAATGGTCGAAACTCTCAAATATATGGAAAAGCTGACCTATCACAAATAGCACCCATTGTTAGGTTTTCACTACTTGTTTTTATTGCACTTTTTTAGATTTTATGATTATTTAGATTTTTTTTTCTGTTTATGATTTTTTTTGGATTTTATCAGGATATTTTATGATGTTTTTGGCATTTTTTCATGACTTTTACCAATGAAATGATATGATATGACCGGTTGAAGGAACACGACGCCCCACAAAAGAGGTAATGCAACCATGGATAAATGATAGATCAGGCTAAAAGATTCATTGCCAAA
This sequence comes from Sequoia sempervirens, assembly GCA_007258455.2. NCBI lineage: Eukaryota > Viridiplantae > Streptophyta > Pinopsida > Cupressales > Cupressaceae > Sequoia > Sequoia sempervirens. Next base: position 182,956 of record VDFB02087424.1, on the reverse strand, counting down.
ACATGTCACACAAACAACATATCTTTTGCCAAAAGATGATAATGGTTGATTGATTAAGATGCCATAAATGATTGATTCCATAAGGCATGATGATGATAAGATTGATGATTGTTAATGATTGATTGACAAAATATATGAGGATTGAATGATGTTCTATAGCTCGACTCAAATATGATTTTCATAATAGGATTCAAGGTTGCAAAGGGACATGATGACATGGATTTTCATAAGCTAGGAGATATGGAGTGGAAGAAAGCAAGGATAAAGATAATGAAAGGGATGACCAAGATCAACTAGATAAGATATAGACATAGGGCCCAAGTATTTTTCCCCTATTCCTCATCAAGGCCAAGGACGGGAAGAAGGATGCATCTAGTAAGAATGATGGAATATGGATAAGATGAAAGATATGGTACAAAAGATATGGATAAAGCATATAGGATAAGATATATGATGCTCAAGAAGATCCTTAACCTTTTCGAGATCAAAGGTGGGAAATGTGGAGGATAATATATGCATGATAGGAAGATGGAAGAAGGACTTAAGCATCAAGTTTCATGACCAAATATCCCTTTAATAAACCATGGCAATGGGGATTAGACTCATAAATGTTGGCCTATCAAAGGTATGATGGAAGAACCAAAGACTTATCCAAAGGTTTGGATTAAAGGAGAATAATGGGGGATGAATATTGGGTAATGGATAGGAGGTGGTAAGGCTTGCTGATGGATAGATGGAAATAATTGCAAGGTCAACATTGACACACACCTTTAAGGGTGGTGGAGTGATGGAGGAAAAATGGATTTGGAAGACGATAGGCTTTTAGATGGAAAATTGGAGGAAGCTTTTGGATTAGCAAATTTGGATGCCAATTTGATTTTATTGCTTCTATGAGACTTTTAGGAATCCACATGACTTTTTGAATTTGATATTTTCTTTGTGGGCCTTTGTGGCCTTTGAAATTTTTCTTTTTGCTTTATGGACCTTTGTGGTCTTGGAAATTTTTCTTTTTGCTTTGATGGGACTTTGTGGCCTTTTTGATTTTTCTTTTGATTTTGGATCAAATTTTATTTTATTTTTGCATGCCTCTTCGAGGAGACATGTTGATCCTTTGACACATGTGGATTTTGATATGAAATCTTTTGATATTTAGCACCCAAATTGCTTCCAAGAGCAATGGGAGGGGTGGATTGAGATGAATGGTATGGAGGTACTATGGATGAGTGAGTGTAGGTAGAATTTTGAAAGGGCATCAAGGATGTGTGCCTTTGTTGTTCTTGAGGAATAAGATATGGACCTAGGATAGAGGGAAGGTTTGATGGACTAGGATGAGGACCTAGGATAGATGGAAGGTTTGGTGGATTAGGATGAGGACCTAAGATAGATGGTAGGTTTGATGAACTAGGACACTTAGGTGTATAACCAAGATCATGATAATGTGGATTTTGTTGGGCATAAAGGGGTTCTAGGATACCTTGTTCATGAAGGCCTAATCCTTTTCCTTTGTAGTTCATACTTTGAAAATATTTTTTACCAATGGGATAGGTATTGTTTGTGAAACAAGATGCAAGTCCATTTTGGGGAGGATATGATATGGATGAAAGGATAAGTATAGGAGGTAAACCAGAGCGGATGAAGGTGGAGGATCCCAATTTGTAGGTGCGTGGTTTATGAATAGCTTGAATATGTGTGATAGGATCTTGACATGGGAATGATGGGGTACTTTGAACTTGACTTGGAAAAGAAGTATGAGGTGTAGAAGATGCAGTATCTTGCTCTTTACTAGATACAAAATCATCGTGAAGTGGTATGAAAGGCATATCTTGATCTTGAGAAGGATAAAAACCCTCATGGAATGAAAGGGTATTGTTGCATGGAAGCATATCTTGATCTTGATGAGGAAGGGAATCACGATATTTTGTTGAAAGTATATCTTGATCATCGAGTGATAGGACATCATTGGATAGGATGGAAGAATTATCATGCTCCTAGGATGCAATGGAATCATGAGATCATATGAATTCATTAGATGGGGTGGAAGAACTATCATGCTTCTGGGATGTAATGGGATCATGAGATGGTATGAATTCATTAGATGGGGTGGAAGAACTATCATGCTCCTGGGATGCAATGGAATCATGAGATGGTATGAATTCATTAGATGGGGTGGAATAACTATCATGCTCTTGGGATGTAATGGGATCATGAGATGGTATGGATTCATTAGATGTGGGGGAAGGAGGACTTGGAAGTATACTTTTGTCTTGAGATGGAAAGGAGTCATCGTGGATGAAAAGTGAAAGGAGGGGATCATAAGAGAAATCTTGAGAGATTCGGTCTTGTTCAAATATTGGAATAACTTGTGGAATTTTGGTATCATCGGATGAAGTGGAAAGAATGTTTTGATCTTGAGGTGTAGAGAAGTCTATGAAAACATGGTTTGGACTGAGAGATTGAAATGAATCATTGGATACAATAGATATGATAGAAGAAGGTGGTTGGATGGAATCATTAACTTAGGTGAAAGAATCTTGAGATTTATTTTGGCTTATGGGAGATGAAGATAGATGCATGACATGGTATGATTTTTCAATATAATTTGTGTTTGAAGACTTTGATTTGGGCCTATTCAATTTTTGCAAAAATTCAAAGAAATTGAACTTGGATGATGTAGTTGTTGGTGGAGAAGTTGTCAAGTCTGTATTTCTATCATATGAATATAAATAGATGTTTGACAACAAATATTTTTCTATGGTTGTTTCCCTTTGCATATCCTAAATTTGTTGTTGAAGGTTCTTCATTTGGTGAGTGAGAGAAACCACTAGCTCAGGATCATTTTTAGGCTTTTTGGGTGGTGCTTTCAATTGATTCACATCAAAGTATTCCAAAAATTTGGCACCTTGTTTGGCTAGCATAAAGAGGTATTTTTACCCATTTCTTTCAAAAATATTTTCTAAACACTTATGGAAATTGGGGTCTTGTTCGGCATGCTGGATATCTTCTTCGGTTATTTCTTCCCTGTTAGTGTTGTTGAGTCCATGAAAAGGATTCTCTTTGGCCTCTTCCATGGTGTCTTGTGTTTCACTATTTTGAGTTTCGATGTTTTGAGTCTCAATGATCAGAGTTTCAATGGTTGGGTTTCAATGTTTTAAGTTTCAATGGTTGGAGTTTCGATGTTTTGATTTTCAATGTTTTTATTTTCAAGTCCTTTTTCCTTGAGCTTTCCTTTTTACAACCTTGTTTGAATGAGCATACAAGTGTTATAGTTTAGACTAAACTTTGATCTAGGTTTTGGAAAAGTACCAAGGATTACAACTAATTCAAATAGAATGAAATTTTTTTATGAGACTAGGTTGGATTTGACTATATAGCTTCATTTCATGATGGGAGGATGATAAATGCTGATGATGAAACTAGGCCTAATAATCAAACATATGATAAATTTGATGATGTTGGTACTTTGTGATGTTAGATCTTGGTTTAGGTTGGAAAATCCCACTTGTAGAGGTTGATTTTAACAAGTTTAGACTTCTAAGGCATCTAAGGAATGATCTTGGACTTGAGAAACTTTCAAAATTTTGGTTCAAACTATGAAACCAGAGGTAAATTTTCTTCCTAAACGAGGTACTCAAATCTTTGGAAAAGTTGTGGATTTTGACAAAAGTAAAAGATGTATAATTCAGGATTGTTCTTGCAAGCTCTTTTGTAGAAATTGAAGGTCAACCTCTCTCTAAATTCGTAAAGTGTTGATAGATATTTTTGGTGTTCTTTTGGACTAAGAGGTATGGAATTTGGTTTCCAAATTTTTATCTTTTGTGAAATCATTTGGTAACACACATGTTCAGACTTTGTTTTACCTAAGGATTGGTTAAACACTGCTGAGGATTCCCAAGATGAGACTGATTGTCAGATAGGAGATGAACCTAGGTCACTATTTTGTGTTCTGTAAAAGGTGCCAAAATAGAGACAAAAAGTGCCATAGAATGTGCAAAAGGTGCCAAAACAGAGACACAAGGCACCATAACATGTTCAAACTTGGTTTTTTGAAAGTTTCTTTAAAAATTTGCTTGGTTTTCCTAATTTTTCAATGGGAGACTTGGTTGTTTCACTAAATGCAATTCTAAATAAGGGTTTTCACTTTCGATATGTGACATTTTTTTTGTTTTGAAAGCACTTTGATAAAGAAACATCAAGCAATGTACACTCCTAAGGTTGTGAAAGACTGTATTCTTTTGGAATCCACGCGGGTTTTACCCCAATCACACTTATTCTTAGTGGATGACTAGATAATTGACGCCATTGGCTCCCCTCCACGACACTCACTTCTCAGGGTTACCAAACATCAATACCCATGAATTTACCATGGCATATTTTTCATCTCTACTAAAAATTGTGAGAATGTGGATGCATTTGCAACGACTGTTGCTACACGAAAGAATAGATAAAAGGTTTTGGCCAAACTGAAATAAGGGTTTTAGTAAGGACTTTCTGTTCATGGGGGTTGATCCATGTGGAAAGAGACCATTGCTGCCATTCTTGTTGGAACCAACCTCGTGATACTGGCCTTTGTTCTAGTATCCACACTTATATACTGGCTGGAAATACACTTGGCTTTAGCGTGTTACCGGTTGGGTCATTCCCTTGGGTGGGTACTTTTTCCCACAAGGAAGGCCCTCTAAGATAAACAAAAGCAAGAAATTATACCCATAGTATGATCAATCTTTATTCCACATGAATAAAGAGAGAACACATGTGATATACTCAACTCACACTCACACACAAAAAGTGAATGGGTCTAGCTTTTTGGTCACCCAGTTAAGGGGAGAGCATATACCTACCATCCATCAAGCATAGAAGACACGGGGTTCATTAATCCTTTAAATTAAGCTATGTTCCTAACTTAACAAAAAGGAAACATGATGTTAGTTAACCTTTTAATTAAGCTATGTTCCTATCTTAACCAAAAGGAAACAAGTTAATCACTTCCAGCCCTTGCAATATGTTAATAGTTTGATAAGAGTGTCTTTGAAAAGTGTTTTTGGGAAACCTGCAAGTCAACAACACAAAGTAATAGCCCTTGGAAACTACAAAAGGCACCAAAATGGAGACAAAAGGTGCCAAAACATAGATAGAGCAGCCCATAATGGTGCAAAAGGTGCTAGAACAGAGACCAAAGGCACCAGAATAGAGACCAAAGGTTCCATAATAGAGATAGAGCAGCATAGAATGGTGCAAAAGGTGCTAAAATAGAGACCAAAGGTGCCATAATAGGTGTAAGAGGCTCCAAGAGGCTCCAAAAGGCTCCAAAACAGGTGCAAGAGGCTCCAAAAGGCTCACGTTTGAACCTATGAACATAAATTTTCAAGGTTGTTAGTAATAAACGGGGCAAGGCCTCATGGTGGGTGCCATTTTGTGTGTGTGTGAAATGTGAAAAGTTAGTATCAACACAAACCTTAATGAAACGATTTATATTCAAAAATTTGAAGTAAAGAAACTATTCTAATTTGCAACAAACTAAATCTTTCAAGAACGTCTCATTGTCCTCTATTCTTAATGATTCTTTTAACCTTTTTTTCCCTCATATTTCTATGTGCACAAAGGTTATTAGAATGGAACTTAAGAAATAAGATTAGTAGTAAACATGCAAGCCAACCAAATGCCTACATGAACCTAAATGCAAATAATGATGATGAATGCTATGATGAAGGGATGATGGTGATTATGATAAATAAAAAAGTGGAGGTGGATGCTATGGTATTGAACTAGAATTATCTATGCATGATTCTACATATTCTCAAATGCAAAATTAAAATGAAATAATCTAAAATGCAACTATGATGCAAGATGGGACATAAAATGCAACTCTGATGCAAGATTTAAAGCTAAGATGTAAATGCAAAGTAAAACATGATGTAAAGACTAGCTATAAGACTCCAAAATGCTCCAAGCTCCAATGATAAAACCTACATGATAACTTTAATTCAAATGTGAATGCAAAATACAATGCCCAAGGGTTTTATTTATAGCATTTTCCAAGCAAATAGTGAGGTGGCAATAATCAATGGTCTAGATTTGAATAAGAAAAATGGATGGTGAAGATGAAGAGAATCAAGATGTTGTCCCCTTGACAAAAGACAACATTCCATTTGGATGGAAGAATCTCTTGACCAATGGGAAACATGCCATTTGAATGGAAGATTCAAGTGTGGGAAGAGAAGACCATGTGATTCCAAAATTGGTGGAAGTGCAGGAAGAATAAGTCATGTGCTCCAAAATTGGTGGAAGTGTGGGAGGAATATGTCATGTGATTTTTGAAATGAGTTGAAGATAATTCTAATTAAAAATTAGAGTTATTTATTTTCATGTGACCTTGGTGAGGTGGCACAAAAAGTTGTAGAAATGTGCTCTAATTCCTAATTGGATTTAGTGAAGATTAATTAAATAAAACAAGTTTAGGGAAACTTGTTTATTTAATTAATTTAGAAGAATATGATTTTAGATTTGGAGAATTAGAGAAGGGTAAAGAATATAAATAAATTGAGAATTTATTTATATGTAGTTGGAATATAAATCAAATAGCTAGTATTTAATTAATTAAAGGTGATGATCGTTTTTAGGTGTATACACCTAATACAAACTTATTTTATAGTATAGTGTCAAAAATATATATGCCAATTTTTATGAATAATTAAACACATTGAATTGCTTCGTAGATTTATACAAATAGGAATCTCTTGTTCTTTTAGCATTGGTCACCACATCTCGTTTGTATTTTGGCCAATCCTTCAAGATGTAATAAATTTTGAGTGAAAATCTAGAGTCTTGTGTGGATGTGGTAGAGTATCTTTATTTTTTGATAGTCTAGATGTCATTTAGGTCCTTCTCCATTTATTATATTAAGCTTAATGAACCACTCTAGTATTGATTATTTTTTTACTTCTTCATTTATACAATATTTTTCAAATAAAATAATTCATGTGTATATAGACTAAAATTTCTAGGGATATAATTATGAGATTAAACCTACAAAAAGGATAAGAATATGAAATTTCTCACATTGCTTAATAAAGAGGCTAGATCCATATTTTATCTTTTCATATTGATACCAAATTAATGGATGGATTATATTTGAAAGGAATGCCTAATAACCTGATAGTTCAGGTATCATTTGATTGTTAGAAGGGGATCTTAAATTTGTGTCAAGGATTGATTATATAGAATAAGCCTTCACCTATTACTTGACCAAATATAAATAGTTCCCAACTCTTAATTCAATCCTCATTTATTCTTGTAATTTCAATCCTCCACTACTACAATTATATTACCCCAACTTAGCCCAAATTTTCTTGAGTTTTTCTTAGGTTCACTTTGTTATCCTAAGATTTTACCCTTCAATCAATTTATCTTGATTTTTTACCCTTTAGTCAACTATCCTACTTGCTCCTTGTAGGACCTCAATGTAGTACCTCTAAGTAAATTAACATACAATAGAAAAAATTCAATGATCCTATTCTTAGAGGATTTTTTCACAAAATATGCACACAAATACAAGGAATAGACTTTTATAATTGAATCCAATTTACATGAATATGAATATTATGTTCACATTTAATCATCAAGATATGATTTAGACCTATACCTTCTATAGGCTTTCTTTGGGTCTCATATTCTCAAATTTAATTTACTTATCAACATGTTTATATTCTTCACTTGAATGGTACATGTTTATATAAATTCATTAGCCTCTACCAATTCAAACCACCTAATACTTATACTTAGAGTTTTGAGTTCCTCCTCCTTGAATCCTATTGGCTTGTCAAGTTGACATCTTTAAATTTAAAATACTCATCTAAGATCTTCATATGTTAGGGAAAATATGAAATTATTGTGATCTTTCTAGGCCATGAAAAATATTTAACTTAAAGTTTGATTGGTCCTCCTTTTGTTGTTACACTTTAGTAGGAAACTTTTCCCCTTACTCAATATTTATTGGATTGGTAGTTTGGCTACCCCTTTTTATCCATCAATCACCACCTCATTTCCTAGCATTCATGTCTTATTTGAGATGCCTTAGTTTTAATATAATTCCTTGGAAATATTGTCATTATCTTCTCTATCCATACTATTTTGCATTTTCATTAAGCTATTTATGCTAACAATTTAGGCTTTCCTATTGCCACTAAATTTGACACTTGGCATCAACTCCTATGTGTTATTGGTTTATACATGTACATCATCACCATGCTCAACAATAATCTCATCCCTTGAAATAAAATTTTTCCCTTCAAAAATTAGCTTGGCCAATCTATATCACCAAAAATCTATACATTTGTATGAATAAATGACTTGTATTGGGTTCTTTAAAGAATATGTACTTGAACATAATTTAATATGAAATATTATAATCTTGGTCCATTGGTATATAATCACTTATCAAGTTCTAGTGTATTTATTTTAAATTGATCTATAATAATGGGTCTAATTAAAAATTATTCTAAGCCTAGTGATCCTTGATTGAAGGCCTTGTCTTGTTTAAAATCAAGGCAATATTAGTGTAAAATATACGTAGGTAGATTAGCTAGAATATTGTCTTAAACCCTCATAACTCATCCAAGTATATCATTTCCTTGAAACATTATAAACATGTGATACATTTGCTAATTCATGTTCATTTAAATGTTCAATCATCATGTTCTAGAACTAATTAGTTTATTATTTTAGGTTGATGTATACAAATTTCAATCTTCTCATCCTCATCTCTAGTGGTCAAATTTGATGTTGCTATTAGTAACCTCATCAAATTTGGCAGTTTTATTTCATGGATTTTGTCATTGGTAACCCTTTAGGTTGCATTTTAAGATTTATATATGGTTGGTTAAATGTGTTGCTTGTGCTTTAGTCAAGTCAATTCCTCTATGCCAGTTACATTTTCTAAGACAAGGAATGATCTCTATGTTGCAAAATGCATGCATAGGTTAGAAATACATGACCTTATCAAGGATGAAACGATAATATGAAATAAAGCATAGGAAACGTAAAGATCAATAGTTTCTTTCCAAATTAGTTTATATTCATTAACTTTTCATACAAATAGAAAATGATTTTTTCTATACCCTTTTTATTTGTGACCTATATCCATCTCTCTTTTCTTTAAACTTATCATGTTACTTGGGAATACACACACTTGTAGGTCTATATTGAAAGTATTTATTGTCTTATAACTTGGTGATTCCTCTTACCTAGTAAACCCAAAAATAGTACATGTGCATACCGTAAGACAATCTTGTTTCAAAATCAAATCTACACCATCCATAAGTTAATCAATAGAGAATAAGGCACCTAGAATTAACAATAATAATTTCAATCACAAAACTAGTAACCCTTAACCTTCAACTTAGTCTAGTTCAAGTTTTGTTCCAAGATGAAGAAGAAATCAAGTGAATCTTTTTAAAGCTTTTGCTACACACTTGGTCATCCTACATTTTAGTGTACATTTATAGAACAGATGCATTAAAGAAAGCCATTCATCAAAATTAAACTTATATTTCTTCCTCCTCTTTAACTAATAAAATACAATATCTTTTTAATATAGTTTTGGGTGCCTCTTTGGGAAGATTTTGATACTTGATAAATAAGAGCTTCTCTCCATAGGATTCATTCTCAAGAGATTCTTAATTATTATTTTAGTACTAGCACTTAAAAGATATATCATTGGAGACTCTACTTAAATTGTTTTTTTAGGATATGGCATAGTTTGATTATAAGATGGTTAAATCAATGGTGTATTGTGTATTGATTTTTAGGGCTCATAAATATAATCTTTGTTGGATAGGATCCCTTAAATATTTGCCACCTCCTAGAATATTGCATGTAGTCACTCCTCCACCTCTTAAATAGTTTCTAAAGATGCCAAACATTAAAATTCAAACCTATAATGGGAAAAATAACATCTATGACATGGGGAAAATTATTAAAATTAATCTTTAATCCTCCTTATGTTTCTCTCAAATTTAATTCTTCCTCAATGAATTTTTCAATTTCTTGTCTTAAATAATTTTATAAATGTTCAAGAGACAAAAATTAACATGGAAATGCTCTACAGCCTCAAAAAAATCCCATCCTAGAACCTCAACCTCTTTAATGTCATTGGTAATATCTCCACCTTATAAGAATAAGACCATGTTATCCTATTAATCTATTATTTGTCCCAATAAATCCACTTAGAAAATATCTCCAACCAATCAAATGTGGAGTTCATTTTTTATCTAAATAAAAAAGGTAGAGTGGGTGGATGGAAAATAATGAGTGTAGGTAGAGAATCTAGATATGTTGGCATGAATAAATCATAGGAATCCAATTATATAACCTTTACTTACCATCCCATCATTTGTGAGTCATTCATCCCACTTCAGGTTATTAATGGAATGAAGGGGAAAAATTCATTTAAGGAGTTACATGCCACATGATTGTATGATCTAGACAAATTTTCATATAATTTCCAATTATTAAATCATTCATGCTATAAATCCCTTGATTTGAAAAGAAACATGTTGTCTTGTTTCCTTCATGGTAGCAACATAGTTAGAGAATATTTTTGTGAATCAAGGATTTCCCATGCCTCATATAGTATGATGTTTTTCTTCTAATTGATCAATTATATTTTCATGATGCTAAATATAGTTTTCATTGAATATCCTTCAATGATGACTAAATTGATTTTACTTGACCACCAATGCTAAGTAATGATTCTTTCCCTTTATTACTAGTTCTAGGAAATAAATCTTAGATGTAACCTTTATCAAGATTTTTTAAGTCTTTAATGGAATATTTTGTACTAGAGTGCCCTAGGTTTCCCCTCAAAGAACCTTCAAAATTAAACTTTCACCTAGTTTGTTATGGAGGAATCCATCTAATATGATCTCTACAAGGGTGATATTTGAACGGAAGAATTATAAATTGATAAATATATTAAATTAAATAAGTAAAATGTTTAGAAAATTAAATAAAATAGTGAATTTTTTTTATGAAAAACTATGATAGATGTTGAATTTTTTTTGTTATTGGTGTAGACATCTAATTTGACTTCTTCCATATGATCAAAGACGTCTCCTTATTCATCCAGTTGCTTATCCCCTCTGTTAATATTAATTAAATCATTTGTTTAATTAATACCTTGCATCTTACATAGGGTTCATAAAGTATTTAATTTAATAAATACTTTACCCCTCTTTCTCCTCTAAATTAAATAAATACACCATTTTATTTAATTTAGTCATATTACCTTTTTGGAATTTAAATTCATTTTTTAATTCCTCTTTTTCTCTCTCATTGTCACATCCTCCAACTTTTGCAAGTTGGTCTCTAATCCATCTTAACTCCATCTTCTTCTAATTAACTATGGTTAGCATATGCACACCCCTAATCATCATTAGGGTCACATCCTCCATAATCTCCCACTTGCTTCTAATAAGTCATTAGTCCATCTAATTAAGTACTTGCACAACCTTAATCATATGGTTAGACCAACCTAATCCTCTTCCCATTTATGGCATGTGTCCTTAGTCAACCTTATTAAAGGCTTTCTCCTTTTGGGCAAGGCACTCCACTTCCCCATGTGAATTTTTAATTCACTTTTTAATCCCCCAATGCACTCAAAAGGAATTTTTAATTTTCACTTCTTCCCACATGTCCTCTCTTTATTCTGTTCTTTCCCCTCTCCCCATAAGGATATTTTAGGAATTTTTAATTCCTCACATGTCCTCTCACCCACATGGGACAAGGACATCCTTTATGAGGATATCTTGACCAAATCCCTATGGTCCTTTGAAGTACATCCATGTCATGTACTTCTCTTACACCTCATGTCCACCTCATCTTTCTTAAGCCTCTCCCCTTGCCACATGTCAAGATGTGAGGGCTTGTGAGTTCTCAACTCACCATAGCCCTACATCTTGGCCATGTTGGGATCAATCTCAACCATCCATTTCTTCTTGGAATTCTCAAAATTCCTATAAATACCCCCTCTTTTCTCTCATTTGGGGAGAGATCATTTTGCTAGCCAAACTCTTGCAATTTTGTTTCTCAATCTACACTTAGCCATTTGCATCCATTTTGTCCAACTATCTTGCATCTCACACTTCACATCTTGCATCTACTTGCCATCAAGGAGCATACATCTCATCTACAATCGAAGGGCCAACCAAAGAACAACTCTACAAGGTAAAAGGTTCCATTTTTATGTTGTTAAGTTCATCATTTGCCCAATCTTGAAGTGTAGGGTGTTTTTAGTTGTTATTTGCACTCTCTTTAGTTTGTTGCTCATCTTTTAATGATTATATTCCCCTATCACATTTCTTTTAAAGGTTCTAAGTGGGGACCTTTTACAAATAGGTTTCTTCTTTTTTTCACGCTATATTTTAGCATTTTCATAGGTTCAGTTACAGATTGGTGGATATGACTCCTGGCGGCGGACCCTTCGACTCGGGTGTGGTGGACCTCACTCTTCGGGTGGTAGACCTCGACTCCTTCTGCGGTGGACTCACTCTTTGGGTGGTGGATCCTAACTCCTCTCTCCTGGCACCGGACTCTCCTGGTGGACCTTAACTTCCAAGGTGGACTCCGACCTCCGATGGTGGACTTGACTTCTGTTGTTGGACCCTGACCTCTCTGCGGGCAGACTCCACCTCTCCAAAGTAAGGCATCTCGACTCCCTCCTGCGGGTGAGGGGACCCGGGACTCCTTTGTTGGATGACCTCTCCGGTGGTGGACCTCCTCCCGAAGGTGAAATTTCAAGTTTTTACCAATTGTTCTTTGGTAAATTAGGCACATAGTTTAATTAGAGGGGTCAACAAACCTTGTTTGGCGTGCTTGTGGAAGGCTATTTGATGTACCCAATCCCCTTGCGCCATTTGGCGATCCTGGGTGACGAGAAATCGTAGCTTTCCAAGTCCTTTTTTGTCACCCTTTTTCAGTTTCTTAGTGGGACCTTGCTTGGGGATTTCACACCCCAAGGGATGATTCCAACCACACGCCGGCATGTGGGTATATAAAGGGGGGTGAGTGAAAGTTGTACCTCAATCCAACCACGTTGTAATTGGTGAAGTGTTGGGATGACGTGAAAGAGTTGGTCCGAGCCTTTAGTATCTTAAGGTTCCCGTCTCACGCTTGTAACGGGTTGGTGTTCATGGTTTGGGCCTCATGTACTTGGTGTATATCGAGGACTCCTTAGCAACCATGTTCATCCTAGAGTAGAAGACTTTGTTGGCCATAGTCGTTTCTACTAATCTTAGGGTTGTGCTATCTGAATTATCTTTCTCGTGCAAAACTAGTCATTTTTAGTTTAGCCAAATCTTTTAATCAATGTTTGCTATATTTTGGGTCCTTTGCCTTACTCATCCATTAAAAAATCAAGCTTAAACTTATCCTTTGGTAGACCTAACCTTATCCTTTAGCGGACCTGACCCCATCCTTTGGTAGACCTAACCCCATCCTTTGGCGGACCTGACCTCATGATGTGGTGGACTTGACCACATGCTGTGGCAGACTTGACCTCATGCTATGGCGGACTTGACCTCATGCTTTGGCAGACCTGACCTCATGCTGTGGTGGACCTGACCTCATGCTGTGGTAGACCTGACCTCATGCTGCGGTGAACCTAACCTCATGCTGTGGCAGACCTGACCTCATGCTTTGGCGGACCTGACCTCATGCTTTGGCGGACCTAACCTTTGACAACCTATATTATCACTTGGCATCCCTTGTCTCTCTGTTTTGAACATCGATACGCCTATTCACCATCCTAAACAAACATCTGAACATCCATTCTGAGTCTTCATCCCCTTGTTCTGAGAGTCATTCATTCCGAGCACTCTTTTACTTGTTCTGAGTTCTCGTTCTTTCATTCTGAGAGTCATTCATCTGTCCTGAGATGCTCCCCATCCATCCTAAATCCGCTTTCATCTCTGATCTCCGCTATTCCATATAAGCCCTGTTAGAGTAGTCATTCGAGTTGAACTAGGTGTTCATCCCTAATCGTAATCATCGTAACTGACTTAGGATTGCTATCCATCTTAAGTCGGTCATCCTTCTCGACCCAATCAATCTGCTTCTATCTCAAGTTGGATTTAGTGTCGTTATCATACATCTACCCGTCAATCAGTTAATTAACACCTAGTGTTACCAAGGATCCTTCTTAAACTCAGTTGTGGATTTTGGTCTTCATCATATTTATCATCAAATCAATCCTAATCATCAGATCAATCCAACCCCCACATCATCAAATCTATCTAGATCAAGATCCAAAATCTAGGTTAATCTAGTGTCTACCAAACAATCCAATCCAATTTCATCAAATCAATCCATGTCGGTCTGACCGATCGTCATCAGCTAATCTCCCATCAAATCGAATCAATCTTTCATCATCTAGGTCTTTCTAATATCTTGATCCATCTCATCATATTGCATGCCCGTTCAGACCCGATCACAAGCAAAGAAAATGGCTGACCAACAAGCCCAGAATGCCCAATCAAACAACCCTCAAGATCCCAACAACACAATGAACGTCTCATCAGATCCTAACAATGGTGCTAACATCCCTTACGATCCCCACAATGGCACCTCATCACAATCCAATGTGGATGGCCAGAAGACATCACCACCTGGGGATGAAAACATGGCTAATCAACCTGAGCTCACATTCGAGGAACACTTCAGTAACCCTGCTAATGCACAAATGACAGAATGCCTTCTTGAAAGACATGGGGAAGAAATCCTAGCCCACCTAATAGAAAAGGGTTTTAAGCCTCCATCAGGCATTGACCTATCTACATATGGTGGTTCTGCATCTAATTTTCCCCAAACCTCGCAGAACGTATCGGGTAGTTCGTATGGCCCAAATATTCCTCTAGTAGAAGGTTGGCATCATCCCCCATTCCACACCATCTCGGTCATGGGGGATTCTCAAGCGATTGAACCCAATGACCCTTTCGCTTATAGAATTCCCCAAAACATCTCACAACCACCACCTTTAATGCTAATGGCACTGCCTCTGTCAAATCAAACTCCCATCAATCCTAGAGCCACCCCCTTGACCACATCATTGCCACCTCTTGGGGCTACAGATCCTCCACCATTATCATTCATACCCCAACAACCTCCCCAATCCAATATCCCTCCACAAAATACATCCCAATCCTATGCTCCCACTAGTGCTCAACAACCCCCCTCGCAAAACATCTCAACCGCACCTCGACCTCAACAAAAACCATTGGTCAATCCTTTATTTTCAACACAACCACCACCACATCAATCGCAAGGAAATCAACCTTGGCCTTTAGCCCCAACTATATCTCCATTCCTTGCATCCATCTTATGCCCACAAGTGCAACCACCACATAACATCCCATCTCGCCCAACACAGCCGCCAACAATGCACCAACAACCACCCCATCATTACAATTATTATAACTAGCAACAATATCAACAACTATCTTATGTGGCCTCAAAATAGTCACATCAGCACCCCCAATATCCACAAACCAATCAACAACACCTTCTCCATAGTCCCCAACAGTATGCCACCCATAACTACCCAACCAATCCATATTCCACCTAGCAACAACAACCTCTTTATCAACAAGGTCCCTTGGTGCATCAACAGGGGATACTACCTCCTCATTATCCATAAACCCATCTCCAAGCATCATCTCAAAATCCAAAATCGTCCTACCATCAATACCCATCCAACACACTGGCCAGTGCAGAAATACTAGAAATCAAAGCCACTCTGAAAGATCTTTAGGCAGGGACTGGAAAACAATCATTCAAGTTCGAAGATATATGCCCATATCCGTTCGATCCCTCCATCTCATTGATTCCCTTCCCTAAACATTTTGAGATGCCAAATTTTGACAAATATAGGGGGAACAAAGATCCTAAGACCCACTTGCAGGAGTTTTACTCGTAGTGTCAAGAAGTTATCCACAATGACAACTATCTCTTGCGCCTGTTCCCAGGGAGTCTGGCAAGCAACGCCCTAGGGTGGTTCATGACCCTCAAAAAAGGATCCATAAAATCTTTTGCAGACCTGTCAGAAAAGTTTGTCTCCTACTTCTTCAATTTGGAGGACACCGATACCTTGGATCTCCTCAAAGAGAAACAACGTAAAGGGGAAACCTTTACTAACTACCTCCAAAGGTGGCGTGTGCTAGAAAGCCAAATGAAAACCCCTTTGAAAGAAAAGGACATGGTCACCCTCTTCGTGGAGAACTCTCATCCTGACATGGCTCATAACTTTAGATTACATTGTGTCACCACTTTTGCGGAGATAGTAGAGAAGGGACCCATCCTTGAGTGTGCCCTTGTTGCCAAGGGGCACATCAAAATATATAATCAAGATAAAGAAAGGTCATTCAATGACAAGCCACATTTTTGGAACAAGAACAAAAACATAGTAAATGATGGTGTTATTGATACTAAACATGTCCACATGGCTAACACATCCCAGAGACAACAACAACCCATACCTAACACCATATCTATACCGCAGGGGGCACCCCGTCCTCCCCAACAGTTCAATCAAAATAACCAAGGGAACACTAAACACCAGTATGCTCAATTAGGAGAACCTCTGAGCATTGTCTTCAATAAGCTATTATAGATCAACTATCTGATCATGTACCCTATCACCAAGCCACTCGATGAATCCAAACCTAAGCCTACATGGTTTAGGGAAAATGAATATTGCGAGTTCCATAAAATCAAATGACACACTTTGAATAAGTGTCAGGGTTTGAAAAACTACGTCCAATATCTCATAGATCGAGGTGATATCAAGGTTGATCCCAGTCAAGCTTCATCATCCAATGCTCAATTATAGATATATCAAAATGCCTTTCCAAAACATAATCAAGGCCCGAGCACCTCCAACAGTAATCCCCAAAACAACAGCACAAATAACGTGAGCTATAAGAATGTACCCCTCAATTACGAGGGTATTATTCATTACATTGAGTAGGTAGAACCTCGTGTATCCATGATACATGTCAAAGCCAAAGACCCTTAGTGTGTTGTTACTACACAATGAGCCCGCATCACTGTCCCTATGGCCCCCACACTCACCCAATCAACTCCTATAAGCTCTCAGTACAACATCATTGATCACTTAGGAAAGACCCCTACACATATCTCGATTTTGGATTTACTTAAGTCTTCCCCTGTACATCAAGAAATCCTCAACAGAGCCCTATAGGAAACCCATGTACCTAATGACATTGATCCTACACAATTCCAAGCTTTGGCAGGACACCTAGCTTTATCTCATCAACTGCACTTAAGACAAAATGACATGCCAAACATCGATGTCAATCATAATCGCCCCTTACATATCAATGTCATGGTTGCTCGTCATAAAATAAAAAGAGTCTTCGTAGATAATGGCTCTGCCCTCAACTTGTGTACTCTAAAATTCATAAAACAGGTGGGGTATACTCAAGCAGATTTAAGTAATTAGATCATCACGATCAAGGCCTATGATAATGTAGAAAGGAATTTAGAAGGGATTATCAGTCTTCCTATCCAAGTGGGACCTATGCTTCAGTACATTACCTGTCATGTCCTTGATCTAGACTTGCCATATAATCTCCTCCTTGGCCATCCATGGCTCCATGCTATGCAAGCCATCCCCTCCACATACCATTAGTACCTAAAATTCCCAGTCAATGGACAATAAGTCACCATCTATGCTGATCCCCAACCATTTGAATATTGCCATACTTTAGAAGCGTCATTTCCCCATTTACATTATTGTCCCAGGGTTGAAATGGGGGCATCCCAGTCATCATCCGATAATCCACCCTCCATTGTGATAACCCCTCCATCTTCCACCACTGATCCTACAGTCACCAAAGTCCAGATCATTGACAAAGGGTGTGGTGAATACGAAATGCATACTACTCTTAATGTAGCAACCATGCCACCGTCACCACACGAGTATGGTCAACCTTCGCATGCTACTCCAAAGGAAGACAAGACTGTCACCTTCAGTGGTAAAAACATCCCTACCACCACTTTTAGATCCCCAAGTGTCAAGATAGATGCACCAGAAGAGGACATAAGCCAATGGGTCTACCGAGAAGAACCCCAGCCGGATCCCCCTCTAAAGGAATATTTTTAGGAAGCATATTCGTGGTCAGCTAAGTTTGTAGAAAAGTACAACTACCAAGGTAGGGGCCTAGGTAAAGAAGGACAAGGGCGGTTGCAACCCATTGATATGTCAAAGCTACCAAAAAACATAGGCATTGGGTATGACATAAAGCGGAAAGGCCTTGAAACATCGTCTAATACTTCCAATAGTGTCGCTGTGGAAAATGGCTCATTGGAAGACATACCCGAGGAGGAATCCATCATACGTGCGTACGATGACGTCGATCACATCGACCTATCATCCATGTTCGAATGCCTATCCATCTGCACTATTAGCCTATCCCTTTGTCACCTTGAGCTTATTGATTGGGACCTACGTAATAACACACCTGTCAGTATGTCTGCAGATACATATGTCAACCTTATGGGATTGGGGGAGGATGAACACTCCAATCGCAAAAATAAGAATAAGAAAAGTAAAAAGCGGTCATCTAGTGAAAACCTCCCTAAGGCACTTCCTGACCTTAAAAAAGTAAAAATAAAGGATGCATCTGATGGAAAAAACCTCGAAGAGGTGCTGGAAGATGGAGATGTTCATCTTCCCCTTGTGGGAACTCAATTATCTGCCTGATCATCTATTCTAATTAAAGAGACTCAAGAAGTTAATCTGGGTACTGCTAAAAGTCCTAAAATCACCTATGTAGCTAAGTCACTCTCAGAGCAAGAGTATCCAGTCATCGTGTAGCTACTCCAAGAGGGAATCATTAACTTTGCTTGGTCATACTCAGACATGCCAGGCTTAGACCCCACCTTAGTGTTTCATCACTTAGACATTCGCCTAGATGCCAAGCCTGTTAAACAAAAGCTCCACAAGATGCATCCGTAGGTCGCATTATTAGTCAAGAAGGAATTGGAGAAGTTACTAGAGGTGGCTTTTATCAGACCGATTGACTACTCTGAGTGAATCTCCAATATCGTACCAGTTGCCAAACCAAATAGAGACATTCGGGTCTGCACAGACTTTAGGAATCTTAACAAAGCCTACCCAAAAGACGACTTCCCTCTGCCTAACATTGACATGTTGGTCGACCTGACGGTAGGACATGAAATGTCATCTCTTATGGATGGCTTCTCTGGTTATAATCAGATTCGAATCGCACCTGAGGACGAACAAAAGATTGCCTTCACAACACCTTGGGGCACTTTCTGTTACAATGTTATGCCCTTTGGACTCAAAAATGCGGAGGCAACATATTAGAGGGTAATGACAGTCATCTTCCATGACCTCATACATATCATCATGAAGGATTATGTCGATGACCTATTAGGGAAATCCAAAACATGAGCAGAACATCCTACCATCCTGAAAAAAGATATTTGAGTGGTTAGAGCATTACAAGTTGCGGCTAAATCCAAAAAAGTGTGTCTTTGGGGTCATGTCAGGAAAGTTGTTGGGTTTCATAGTCTCTCGTAGGGGAATTGAGGTTGATCCCTCCAAGGCAAAGGATATCCTAGACATGCCACCTCTACACAATCTAAAACAGTTAAGAAGCCTCCAGGGGAAGATGCAATCCATCCGTCGATTCATAGCCTAGCTAGCAGATAAGTGTTAGCCATTCACTCATCTTCTGAAGAAAGATTACACATTCTGATGGAAACAGCAGTGTCAGATGAGTTTCGATAAAATTAAGGAATATTTAGCTCATCCACCGATCTTGATGCCACCTATTCGAGGCAAACCCCTCTTGCTTTACATCTCTGCCACTTTAGTCGCGCTGGGGGCATTTTTGACACAACATGATGAATCATCGAGAGAAAGGGTGATCTACTACATCAACCGAACATTGGTCGGCTACGAATTAAACTACTCCCCCATGGAAAAAGCCTGCCTTGCACTCATCTTCAGCACACATAAATTCTGACATTACATGCTCAGCCATCCAGTTAAATTAATTTCCAAAATTGATCCATTGAAGTATTTGTTATCTAGAACCACTCTAACTGGCCGCATGGCCAAGTGGGTCATGCTCCTAAGTGAATTTGACATAGAGTATGTAGAACGAAAAGCCATAAAGGGATAGGTCATAGCTGATTAATTGGCCGAGGCACCATTAGTAGATGCTTACCCTCTGGACATTGAATTTCCAGATGAAGAAGTCTACACAGTCACAGAAGCACCAGCTTGGACATTATATTTTGATGGCTTATACATGCATAATGGATCAAGCACAAGAATTTTATTAGTTAGCCCTCAAGGTGACTACATTCCAATATCATTCAGGATAGCATTCCCATGTACCAACAATATGGTAGAGTACAAAGCTCTCCTCACTAGCCTCAGAATTGCAAAGCAGTGGCACATAACTCATTTGAAAGTCTTTGGTGATTCTTTGCTAGTCATTAGACAGGTTAATGATGAGTTCCTAACCAAATATGATAAGATATTACCCTACAAGCGCATGGTGGATGATTTCAAGAAATATTTCATCTCTATACAATTTGAACAAATTCCTAGGGTACAAAATAAAGCAGCTGATGCAATGGCCACTATTGGTTCCCTAATTGACATGCCTAAAGACCGAACATAATGTGAATTCCTTGTGGAACAACTTTTAATCCCAGCATATGATATCCCTGAGACTGACATGGTGTGCAACATTGTGGGTCCCACTTCCCCATGGTACCAAGACATCTACACCTACCTTCATGATAATATTATACCCTCGGATCTTACACGTAATCAACGCAAATCCTTCGTCCATCATTCTTCTCGATACATTATCGTCGGTGATACGCTTTATCATCGCGGGTATGATGGAATCCTCCTTAGATGTCTGAATGAGACCGAAGCCCATGCTACACTAACAGAAGTACATGGTGGTGTTTGTGGAGCTCATTCAAATGGTATGGCTCTGGGCAAAAGGATCCTACGAGCTAGATATTATTGGCCTACATTGGAACATGATGCTTGTGAATTTGTGAAGAAGTGCCTTCTATGCCAATAACATGCGGATTTGATTCACGCCCCAGCACAATATCTTCAGCCCCTCCTGGCACTGTGGCCATTTTCTCAATGGGGTTTCGACTTGATTGGTAAGATTTACCCACCATCATCCGATGTACATACATTCATAATTACCACCACTGAATACTTCACTAAGTGGGTGGAAGCAATACCACTCTCACAAATCACCAATATCCAAATCTCAAAATTTATCCTTTACCATATTCTCTGTAGATATGGTATCCCATCCACCATCCTCTCTAATAATGGAAAACCCTTCAAAAACCAAGCCATGAAACACCTTCACAGGACACCTTTCTATATCCAAAGACCATGGTCAACGCCTTTATTACTCCCCAGAGAAATGGTTAGCGTATAAATCCAACAACAAGACTCCCCTTAGAGGCATCCCTCAAAAAAGGCTGTCAATAACAAGGGACAGATTGGCACCTCCATATTCATCCTCCCCTCTGGGAATATCGCACATCCATCCACACCCCGACAGGCACCACCCCCTATTCTTTAGTATATGGTGCTGAAGCAGTCTTACCAATTGAAGTTGAGCTTCCATCACTAAGAATTTCTCTAAAGAATCTTATCAGCGAAGAAGATGCTCATGTTGCATGGCTTGCGCAGCTGGAATTACTAGATGAACGAAGAATAAAAGCCTATGATCATCTGCAAGCATACCAAAATCGCCTCAAACATAATTACAATAAGAAGGTTCATCCTCGACAATTCCAGGTTGGCGAGCTTGTTCTTAAGGAGAACCAGCGCACTTAGCAAGACCGAGACAAGAAAGGAAAATTTGAAGCAAATTGGTTGGGACCCTATATCATAGCTGCTAAATATGGATCTAGGGCGTATAGGTTGACTACTCTTGAAGGAGAACCCCTTGACAAACCCATCAATATCATGCATCTAAAAAATTTCTACACCTAACCGCCAAAGAACTCCCACTCTGCTTCAAAACAAAAAAAAATCAACAAATCAAAAAAATCAAAAATCAAAATCAAAAATCAAAAAAATCAAAAAATCAAAAATCAAAAAAATAAAAATAAAAAAATAAAAATATACAAAAAAAAAATCAATCAACAATAGTAAAGAGAAATAAGTTCGTCCTATGGTGAAAACCACCTCTTGGTGGCGCCTTGGATAAGTATGGATGGTGAAAATTTGGTAACAGGCATCATCCATAGAGGGCTTAATCATTATCTACCTGACATCCTAGTTATTTTATGCTTTCATCCGCACTATTGTCCTCACCCATCTCATCCTAGGCCACTTGGTATATATTGATTGAGCATTGGACGACCCGTCTAGCCTATCCCCCATCCTGAGCTTTTCAATATCCCACTTTGAGCTTACATCGTTCATTCCCTTTGTCGATCAATCTGTGTCATCATGTAGGATCATCCATCGTGTCAGTCGCCATCTAGCTCTTATCCTCTTGCATCACAGGTCGAACTACGTTGCCCCTGTGCTATCATGTAGGCAAGGTTGATCATTTGATTCACCCCCGGGGTATTTGTCCATCATCATTGGTCACCATTGTCTTCTTTTCACTTTATCCGTGGTCTTTTCTGGAACTATGGGGGCTCTGCGCTTTCACGTAGGCAAGGCTAATCTATGATCGATCCCCGAGCTCCTAGGTTTGTAGGTTGTGTTGGTCTTTTGTGCTTCGTTATTAGGTTATGCCCACATCTAACCGGTTCTTAATAAACAAAATTCCCTTGTGTTACAAGATCTAGTCCATGAATAACGTCCTGCGTGAACTGGGTCATTATAGTTTAGCATCCATCTTTGGTCTCAACAGGATGAATCCTTCCTAGTAGACCTCATCAATCCCATCCATCACCTTGATCCTATGGAAAAGGACCTGTAGTCTTGATTGTGATCTCTTGATGCTTTTGAATTTTGTTTATCATTTGGGTTCATTACCATCACCTGTCAGGGTCGCCTTGATCCACCATGCCATGGCGTACCTTGACTTACTAACATGGGGGCATACCTTGATTGTTTGTTTTGACTGCTGTCTTCTCGGTTATCCCTCATAAGACCCACCAATATCTCTAAGGTCTTGTGTTACGCTGGGACAACTTTGTGTGTTTGTGGTTATCTCAACACCAGGCCTGACCGAGGTCATCGCGACTTCAGGGTGCTGAGGATAACCTTCTTGTTTGCTTTGTTTGTTTCATGCGTAGAATACTCATTCGCTTTGATCTTCCATATCAAGGTACTTGTTATCCAACGCTATAGTAAAAATCAATGCTCCAAAGATGGAAAAATCGCATTTTAACTACATTTTCATCACTTTGCATGCACCCTTCATTTTCATCATGACCATCCCCATGACTTATGATTTCGGTTGTGCAAGTACTCTCGTTCTCTTTCCTCTTGAGTCCTCTTCCTCTCAGGATATTAATGGTTTTTTTGGAAAATGCACTCCTCCATACACCTATGGCCTATCCACATTCTCATGACAGTCTTTATTGACACTTAGGTGCATTATAAACATTTACCTTTCATTCATATTCCACATGAACATGTGCATCCATAAATCATAAATCATAAATGCATTTACATAATCACTCATCCACATGAACATGTGCATCCATAAATCATAAATCATAAAAGCATTTACATAATCACTCATCCACATGAACATGTTCATCCATAAATCATAAATCATAAAAGTATTTACATAATCACTCATCCACATAAACATGTGCATCCATAAATCATAAATCATAAATCATAAAAGCATTTACATAATCACTCATCCATATGAACATGTGCATCCATAAATCATAAATCATAAAGCATACATAATTATCCATTTACATAAACAAATGTGCATCCATCATCATAATCATAATGACATACATATGCATCCATAAATCATAATCATAAAAACATATATAAACATGAACATATGCATCCATCACTCATAATCATAAAGCATAAATCATCCATCCATATAAACATGTGTATATATATGAAACCACATCATAAATCATCCCATATAGCCACATACAAGAAACATCATGCCTAGTGTCAATAAAGGCCCTCGCATAATCAAAATAATAAACATCCTATCATAATACAATGCATCTCCATCATATATCACCAAATAAGATACAAAATCTAGAGATGTCAATCACCTCTGATCTCTAGTGACATGAACAAAATATCCATCCTGTATCTGCCAAAAAATAATCAACGTCCTGCCCACTGCATCTACCCACTCTATTGTGAGCTGCCCACATCTGATCTCTGTGGAGAATCATGTACTAGCCCTCTGTGCACTAGAATCCCCTGGTACTCATGGGTGGGAGTCCCCTGGTACTCACGGGTAGGAGTTCCCTAGTAACTGCCATATATAGACAGAGTCCGCCGATAGTCACTAAATACCCTGGTGCGTGTCCCTAATGACTGGGACGACCTTGGTGGCTGTGGGGCCTAACTGATGTAGTGCACTTTGTGATGCACTGGATCTGGAATGGCCTACTCATATACACCCCTCCAATAACTCACCTGCTGCATGAACTCATCCCTCTTCCCAGCTATCTGTCTTGCGGCATTCCACTCATGCTTATACTGATCTCGATCTGCACTGATAGCCCGCCGCTCCTATACCCAAGCCTCAAGAGCTAATATCAACTACTATATCTACTCGGTGCCCCTATCCCTCTCTACCTACAATGCCTATAACTACGTGTGTAGCTCCTGAACATCTGCCCCTGGCCCTCCCCCTCAACCAGCCCCCTTTGCAACTGAGCCCGTGCTACATCCCTCTCACTCTGTAGTGTCTACATCCGCAACTCTACGACATCCCTCTCCCTTTGTGCAGCCTGTCCCCATGCCACCGCTGCATCTCTGTCTCTCTACAAGGCCTACAATCTTAGCTCAACCTCATCTTGCTCTCGTTGCAAGCTAGATGCCTACAATGTCACTGTATCTCTCTCTACAAAGAGACTGTACCTCTGCCTTGGCCACCTGCCTCTCACTCTCTCTAAGCACCTGACCTGGCACCAGAATATATTCCTCCCCGCCTTAACACTCCCACCTCGTGTCTTCCTCAGGCACATTCTCTGCCTCTCCACCGTGCACACCCTATCCCTAAGCTCTGAATTAGCTCCTCCGTGACACTCCCCTTCTCTGCGATTCCATCGCACCCCTCAGTCTCTCATCGACAACTTGTTGTGTCAGCCTCTCCCACCAAACCAAATCCCTCCATCTCGCATCATCCGACTCGCGACTCTCCACTCCACACCTCCCTTCCACCTCAACTTCAGACTACGTGTTCCCCCATCAATGCTCTCATCTCTCTCTCTCTTCTCCTGCTCTGATACTAGCCTAACCAACTCCGTGTAGTCTCTTTCACCTTGAGCAAATCGGGCCCGCAACTCATCCCTCTCCGCCTCTACTCTGATCCACTCTGCCTCTGTCTACCGCACTCACTGCTTGCTCTGTTGCAGTCTCTCCATTGTCTCTCTTAGTACCACCCATGGATCCTCCCCTCTGGCTGGTGCTGCTGGTAGCAGTGCTACATTGTGCACATCTGAATTGACTTCCATCTCTTGCAGATGGTACGCCTCACTCTCTGCTGATAGCTCCATCTCCTCCACCTCTATCACCCCGGGGGCTCCCTACTGCTGCTGTCCTCCTCTGGCTCCGTCTATCCCCTGCCCCTCCTCCCCTCTGGCTGTCTCCTGTCCCCCCTACCCTCCTAGGTCCCTCGAGTCTCCTCTTCGAGTCTCCTCTTCCTCCTATCCTGTGCCTCCTATCCTCTGGTAGCCCTGGTTGTCTCCTGTTCCCCCTCCTCCCCTCCAGCCCCGCTAGCTTTGCCTTATGTACCTTGTGGCTCTCCTCCTCAGGCTCCTGACCTTCTCTCCTGTCGACCCCGCCCTTGGGCTCTCGGCCTCCTCTCCGCCACCTCCTTAGCCTCAACCCCTCCCCCCTCTACTCCGTCTCCTCCCCTGCCCCTCCACTGTCGTCTCCTCCTTTGACCTCCTATCACCTGCTCCTATGCCTTTCATCCTCCTCTGTGTCCTCTCGACGGTCTTTGCGGACTAAATTACCGCAATCGCCACTCATCCTCTAACCCAAATCCTTGTGCCTCCTCGATCAGAACCACTGGTGTAATCCGCTCAAGTGGATGTCGCCTGAACCACTCATCATACCGCCCTTTTGTCCCTGCATCTCGCAACCCCTCTCGCCTATCAGGATAGGCCCTAAACACCAGTCCCTCAATATCACCCCACACGCTACGTAGATCTAACGCTGCTCCCCACAGCCACTCCTGCGTCAGTCGTCAAAATGTCACTCGGCCTGCCGGAATATCCTGTCTCACTCTGAACTGCCTAGTCACCTGATCCAGTCAATGCAAATCCACTAGTCGTGGCCTGCTCCCAATCATGTAACATTGTGTAAAGAAGTAACTACTATGCAACTCCTCCCTCGACCACCCCTTGAATCGCCGCATCATGTATGGCCTCCACTCTATATCCACTGCCTGCACCTCATCAAACTGTCTCCTCCACATGTCTACCTCCTGTATCTCTCGGTACCGCAGTATATCCCCTACCTCTGCTCCCCACCACCATGCTATGGCCTCCCTGTCATCATGCTCACCAACTCTCACTATAATCAGCCTGGTCATGTGGATATGCTCCTAGGCCCACACCTGTAGTAGTGTGACGTGTGTCACACTCAACTACTGCCAGTAACAAATCACATGCAAGTCTCGATACAACTGTACTAACATGTAAGTCCTTCACGTGAACTGTCCCTCTTGGCCCTCGATGATGTGACGAATCACCTCAACCATCCTCATGTGAAGAAACTAACCACTTCGGTCCGAAAAAAGTATACCACTAATCAACCCTGTCAGGTACAGTGATAGTACCGGTACCATGCATGACAGTAACCTATCTACATCCAGCTGTTGTCGCTGCACTGGTAGCTCATCATCCCTGAACACTACCTGTAGAGACTCGTCCAGTGTCTCCTCTGATCAATACTTGCTAATCAGGAGCTCTGATATTGGGAGCCTCAGGATCCACCATACATCCTCCAGTGTCACCATCATCTCCCCTGTCGGTAGGTGAAAGGTCAACATCACCAAATCCCACTGCTCTATCAACGCTGTCAACATGGCTCCGTGGGCCTTGACCATCGAATATGCCATCATATGAAGTAGTCCTGCCTCTGCTAGTCTCTGGAAATCCTCCCCGTTCATCCTCACTATGCATCTCCTCAACACCTCTGATCGTCTCTCTCGCATCTGCAAAATGCCCATTTTTTGCATGTACACAATTCATTTTATCATTTTCAAAAATTCCCCCTTGTCATTCTCGGGTTTCCCATCCATACATTTTTTACACCCCTGCCCCCTACCTCCCCCAACGTCGGCGGTCCCGCCCCAGGTGGCGGACTCGCCCCCACGGTGTCAGACCTGCCCTCGTGGCGGAGGCACCGCCTCCGTGGTGGCGGACCCGTCCACTCGTGGCGGTAGACCCGCCCCTGCGATGGCGGACCTGTTTTCCTGTGGTGGCAGACCTGTCCACGTGGGCGGTCGCTTGGTTTATTCCCCCCGCGAATTCCAAAAAATTAAAAAATATTAAAATACGCCTCCTACCCATTATTTTTTCTGCCCTCCTAGACAAAACCCACATTTTTGTTTTCCCAAACCAGTTATGTAAATGATTCAAAAACACAAAGTTAAGTTTTGGGCTAACCTGGCGTGGTACGACATGGTGGGTGAAGAATATCCGCCTCTCGTCCGCCCGATGAATGATGTCACTATCGTACTCTGGCATCGTCCCTGATCTCTCTCGCCTCCTCTTCTTCCTCTCCTCCTTCTCCACACTTGCCAGTTGTCACAATGAGCAAAGGTAATTCTCCAATTACCTTTTATTACATTTTTGCCTCTTTTTTTCCCTTTTCAAATAAAAGGTCTTTTTTTCCTTTTATTTACCACAAATTCCTCTAACTAATTCATCTAGCCTCTTTCTTCCAGGGGCCACCATTTACTCACCGTTTACCCGATTGACTCCATTCAAACACCATTCTTCTCATTTTTTCGTGCTCTTTCCAACAACATATACCACTTTTTACTTTCGAGAAGTTGACTGAGACCCCTTTTTCCTCCCCCATTCGCCTTCTCGAGGGGGCATACCCTACCATTCTCTCCTAACCCGTCGCTTTAAGCCTACCTTTGCTAGAATGGGGCATCCTCTCCACATTCCCTCCATTTGGGGCAGCTCACACACACTCCCCCCATGCTGGGGCATCTCTTTTCTGATCTCTTCCTCTATAGAGTCATCTGCATTATGTTTTTCTTCGAAACCCTATTATCCTAATAGTATTTCAAAGAGGGAAAAAATGTAGACATCTAATTTGACCACTTCCATATGATCAAAGACGTCTCCTTATTCATCCAGTTGCTTATCCCCTCTGTTAATATTAATTAAATCATTTTTTTAATTAATACCTTGCATCTTACATAGGGTTCATAAAGTATTTAATTTAATAAATACTTTACCCATCTTTCTCCTCTAAATTAAATAAATACACCATTTTATTTAATTTAGTCATATTACCTTTTTGGAATTTAAATTCATTTTTTAATTCCTCTTTTTCTCTCTTATTGTCACATCCTCCAACTTTTTCAAGTTGGTCTCTAATCCATCTTAACTCCATCATCTTCTTCTAATTAACTATGGTTAGCATATGCACACCCCTAATCATCATTAGGGTCACATCCTCCATAATCTCTCACTTGCTTCTAATAAGTCATTAGTCCATCTAATTAAGTACTTGCACAACCTTAATCATATGGTTAGACCAACCTAATCCTCTTCCCATTTATGGCATGTGTCCTTAGTCAACCTTATTAAAGACTTTCTCCTTTTGGGCAAGGCACTCCACTTCCCCATGTGAATTTTTGATTCACTTTTTAATCCCCCAATGCACTCAAAAGGAATTTTTAATTCCTTCACTTCTTCCCACATGTCCTCTCTTTATTATTTATTCTTTCTCTTCTCCCCATAAGGATATTTGAGGAATTTTTAATTCCTCACATGTTCTCTCACCCACATGGGACAAGGACATCCTTTATGAGGATATCTTGACCAAATCCCTATGGTCCTTTGAAGTACATCCATGTCATTTACTTCTTTTACACCTCATGTCCACCTCATCTTTCTTAAGCCTCTCACCTTGACACATGTCAAGATGTGAGGGCTTGTGAGTTCTCAATTCACCATAGCCCTACATCTTGTCCATGTTGGGATCAATCTCAACCGTCCATTTCTTCTTGGAATTCTCAAAATTCCTATAAATACCCCTCTTTTCTCTCATTTTGGGGGAGATCATTTTGCTAGCCAAACTCTTGCAATTTTGTTTCTCAATCTACACTTAGCCATTTGCATCCATTTTGTCCAACTATCTTGCATCTCGCACTTCACATCTTGCATCTACTTGCCATCAAGGAGCATACATCTCATCTACAATCGAAGGGCCAACCAAAGAACAACTCTACAAGGTAAAAGGTTCCATTTTATGTTGTTAAGTTCATCATTTTCCCAATCTTAAAGTGTAGGGTATTTTTAGTTGTTATTTGCACTCTCTTTAGTTTGTTGCTCATCTTTTAATGATTATATTCCCCTATCACAATTGGTATGAAAATATTTTTGATGATTAGATGAATTATTTAAACTAGTGAATGCTCTATTTGTCATCCCAAGTAGCATTCATTACTAGTGATATTATCTTGCATATACAAATCTAATCTAAGATCATATTTTATATGTGTGAAACCTATACCTTCAATATATATGCTAATTTTTAGGATCTACAATTTACCTCACCTTGATGTTAATTATCTATTCCTACATAAAAAATGATTGTTTTTCTTTTTGGTTTGCATGTGGTAAGGATAATTACTCTATTGTGTCAAACCATGTAAGGATACTAGGATGATGACTAGATAAAATGTTAATAATGAG
This sequence comes from Sequoia sempervirens, assembly GCA_007258455.2. Classification (NCBI taxonomy): domain Eukaryota; kingdom Viridiplantae; phylum Streptophyta; class Pinopsida; order Cupressales; family Cupressaceae; genus Sequoia; species Sequoia sempervirens. The sequence continues at coordinate 152,797 of VDFB02087424.1, read as the reverse complement.
ACTTTGAAACATGCTTTGACCTAGTCCCATCTATCCTTTGGCCCTTGTGATTTACTTGTGGATCATAGATTTAAGATCATTTTATATATTTAAATGTATAGTTATAAGTTTCTACATTTTGGTTCAAAATGAGTTTGTCCATGACTTTGAATTATGTAAATTTAAAGATGTATTAATATTTCAAATTGATTTACTTGTTGCACAAACTTGTTTAGCAATATATGTATCTAAGTTACATTAAATTTATTGAATGTATGTATGCACTTTCAAGAACTATTATCTTGATATCTAGTGTTCATGTTTAATAAATTCTATATCATGTGCACAGTTGTAAATTTATTTAAAACTATTTTAGATTTCTATTCCCTAGATCTAGATATATTAAACCAAGGTCTCATTCTTTAGGTGTACATACATATCACATAGAAAATGCACCTATTCCACCTCTACAAACACTATTTGCAAATACTAATAGTGAGATTAGGAGATTTAGAGAGTCATTAAAAGATGGTACAAACATAGGCATATATTCAAAAGTTTGCATGTCCATATTACAAAGCCTAGAAAAGATAACAGATGAACTTGGGAATACTAGTGTATATTCCCCTGATAGAGTAGCTGCTATTCTTTCCCACATGTGGGAAGAAGTACATGGTGAGGTTCCCTATAAAAAAATACATGATGTTGTGACCATAGAAATGATTAAAAACACTTGTTTTCTATTCTATCAAAATAAACGTAAGGTGAGGGGATACCAGGTCACCAATGTGTGGATTGTGAATTGGATTTTTCTACCCATGATTTCTTCTAGCACATGGTCAATATCCAAACAATGACCAAATTCCATTATATTTTGTTCATCAGTTGTATGCTGAGGTCCATTTGGGCCTCAAAGTCAACTACCTGGACATTCCACCATATGCTGGTTAGGGGCATGGCAGGATTGCCGATAGGCCCACCTATTGTCGAGCAGATAGACTAGCCTTGATGTTTAGGGAATTGGTTGGAGATAGATATCCTAATCTCACACTAGCTCTGGCCCCCTTAGTGGATCAAGTTGTCGTTGCTTCCCAAAAGGAAGCAATTGATAGTGTAGGTGACATTGCCGCTGCGACCACTAGGATATCTATTGATTGTGTGGGTTAATATTTGATGTCTAGACGTTCATGATCCACACCATTTGTAGAAAAACATAGTAGCATGGATGCTTTTATAGTGGCGAGAATCCCTACACCCACACAACTCGATGAAATTACAAGAGATATGGCACATAGGACTATGAATTGTTTGGCTAAGGACCTCTTGGAGGCATATGCCTTCATCACATAAAACTATGGGATCACTATAGAGTAGTTCAGAGGTTGTTTGGATTTAGGAGTTCATTCAAATCCAAGATCCCATCACTCTTAGCCTATCACTAGTGCACATTAGGATCCACCTATAGATCATTCATTTGTTGCACAGACTATGGGTTTTATGGATTTTTTGACTAGTCTCGGTTTATCATCGTTGATGCCATCTCAGCTGCATAGTCCCCTTCACTCATCATTTCTGGCTCGACATGCAACAACTTAGATGGATGTAGATCTTGACATGTCACTTGAGCGTTTGATTGATTTGGTGGAGATGACCATTGCAAAGGACTTAGATCATCTGATACCAAATGATGTGCATGTATGTGTGCATGTACATGTTTAAATTATTTTTTTAAATTATTTTTAAATTTTAGTTTTAACTAGATATTCATGTAATATATATGTATATATATTGTAGATTGACATACCTCATGTTAATCCTAACCTTGGTTCACATCGTGTACATCAACATGACTCTGTGGATGATTCTGCTGCCAGTGGACATGTGAGTTTTAAATTTTTATATATACACATGCATATGTATGCATAGATCTAGATAGATATTTAAAAATACATGTACATTCTTAAATAACTTGTTGATGGTTGTTTTTGTACCTCTCAACATAGGTAGCACACAAGTATTCTACCTCTCTTGAAAGGTAGACATCTTTAAACAAGTTCCATATTACTACCCCAAGGTCTCTCAAGTGTCAGGTCATGAAAATGGTTGGAATAGTTTAGTTGGTTGATGTGATTTTCTAGTAATCATAGGGTGGCCTTTATGGTTTACAAAGCATGGGGAGTTGGGTCTGCAAATGGAGTTTCAAGGTGCTGGAAATGACTGAACAATGGCTGCCCACTCATAACAACAAGCTGAAACTCAACATGTTCATCAAATTTAGCTTTGTTGTGATGCTTTGAATCCTACTCATACAAGGAGTTAAAATAAATATCAAAAGAGAAAGGGTAAGAGAATATGTTCTAAATCTAAGCTATGAATGAATAGTAACAATGGAGGATGCTACAACAGACAGACTCCCACAAACTAAGTTTTGTTTCACCAAGCGGACCTATAGCTACAAAAAACTAGTGCAATCTTGTAAGGTATGAAAATTTTCAAATTTTGCATTCACTTCATGAACATACAATAGAAATTAATTGCAATAATGAAATAAACAAGCCCAGGATAACTTTACACAATAGTTTGTCATCAACAAGTGCCAAAAGTATGGGATAGAAGTCCATCAAATACCATAACAACAACCATGATTAAAGCCATTGAAGAAACTACAAGCTAAATCTAACATGGAGATTGAATCATGCATGCATAATGAACAAAATCAAAAGAAACTCCCAAATTCATGCAATGATTCTTTCTATTGCTGCAAAATTCCTTTTACACCAATTCACCAACACCTTACAAATGAGGAGCAAGCTCCTATTTACGGTTTTCCAAAAGGAGAATGAATTGCCAAGATAATTTACATTGTGTGGCCCAGATTCAATACAAGTTAGGGTTTCACCTACCCCCAATATTTCACAATTTAAAATACATCTTTTGTCTTTTCCTTATTTTTTCATGTAGTGACCCTGAAACTATAGCAATTTTGTTCTTTAGTGACTACCTTCCCTGTTGTAGTTGAAACTATTAAAGGATGCTCCTTTGTCTAATATGTTTGCAACATTTCTTCATCTAATTGAATGAAACTTCCTGTAGATTTGTATTGCCAAAGAGGAGACATGCTACTCCTAATCTAGATGGATAGCTCTTGACAATCATCATCACCTGGTGAAAAATAAAACAACTCCCTTATGCTCTTTGTATGAAAGCATTTATCAACTTGGTATTGCCTGAAATAGATTCTTAAGTGGACTTATTCAATTAGGTAGAAATCCCCTTTACATCAATATTCAAATAAACAACTCCTTTGGTGGTCACAATCATCCTTCGAGTACAACAAAATCCATGCCTTTAGGATGGTTCCATGAATCCCACACACAAGAGGTGCATTAAGTTCTTTGATACCTAAATCAAGGCAAATATTAGTCATATCCTGCAAACTCATTGTTAGATCCATCCATGCATAATTAAAAGATCATAATATTCATCATTGTTCCACATTTGGAGCTCATTTGGACCATAAACAAAAATGTGGGTTTAGGGGTGCGAGTTTCCCCTAGGCCAGAAGCCATTCAGAGTAGCTAGGAGTAGGTGGTGCTGAAGCCATGGAGACCCACAGGTAGCCTCTCGCGGCAAAAAGTTCCGCATGGTGAACTTGGTGATCAAATTCCATGTGAGGCACTTTGGTGTGTGCAAAAATCAATTGTAAGGAACTTGAAGGTACCAGGTTAAGCTTGATGCATTTGCGGGTCTGAGCCATGTAGGTGTAGGATGGTCAAAGGACACTTAGAGTCTCCTTCGTTAAGAAATGAAATTTAGAGCACGACGACCTGTAGGCAAAAGTCCGCACTGCAGGACCCATAGGTGCCTCAGACATTAAGGGCTACATGAATTTTTTTGACCAATCTAGGAGATGTGGAAGGAACTACTGGGCCGCCATTGTATGTTCTCCATTAGGAACAATGTTGGAGGGACAATGGTGAAAGGGAAAATCTCCTAAGGAATGATTAAGCAAGGGTGAAAATGGGTCGTGAGGCACTTGAAGTCATTAGATGAAGCTTTAATGCTCTTGCAGGTTTGAAGGATGCAGGTATTGTGAGGTGGAAAGGTGTTAAAGCTCGGTCATTAAGTGACGGTGTTCAAGAGATGGTGACCCACATGCAGAGTTCCGCAAAGCCACAACTCTTAGAATTTTGAGTTTTTCCAAATTAAGCACATGGAAGATGCATTAGAAGGGTGCCTAGACCTATTCCTCAATAATTTGGTCCTTTTCAAAAAAATGCAGAAATATGGAATGAGAAAGCCAAAGGGTCTATTGCCTTAAAAATGACATTGAGCACACAGAAACCCGTGGATGACAATGAAGGGACGACAACCCGCAATGGAATTCCCACAACTTTAGAAACTTAGAAAATTTGAGAATTTTCAATGTTAGCATGTGGGAATAGGGGTAGAAATATTTCCAAGACATGTTTCCTTAAGATTTGACACATTATGAAAAATGAAAAAATTTGGAATGCGGAAGCCGGAGGGTCCACCACCCTTTACAACAACATTTCTCAAATAGACTTTCACGGACACACTTCTGTAAGCGGACTTCCACAGCGAATTTTCTGCAATGTCTAAACACATGGTAAATTTGATGCAAACCCCTTTAGGCATGTGAAGACACTCATTTTATGGGCCCTAGATGATGAAAAATTGAAGATTGCACCCTCTTTTGGAAATGGAAAGATTTGGAAGGGGGAAGCTAGAGGGTCCACCTCCCTAAAAATGACAATCCACACATGAAAACCCACACATGGAAACCTACAAAGAAATTCTCGCGGACGGCGATGGAGACACGACAACCTGGAAAGAAATTCCCTTAGATGGCGATGGAGGGACAACGACTCGCAATGAAATTCCCGCAGCTTTGTGAAACTCAATGAAACCTTGGTAGTTCACTTAGGCATCATAGAAACATTCTAAATCTATAGAAAACTTGTCCCCAAAGTCAAAAAATGAAGGCAAGAGCACAACAAGCGAGTAGGGACCAAGTCAATAGGAGCACTGAAAAAGAAAAAAAAAGGGGGGGTCTCTTCCTTTGTTGGGGCGTGTGTGCAAAACATGCACAAAATAACTTTCATAAAATTTATAATATATAATATCTATTTAACACATTGTGTACACAATTTTATCTATAGGGCTTGGCACATCCATCAAAGTAGGGTTCTCATTCAGATGATTGTTCGACTAGGAGTCAAAATCCATATTAGGTTGCACTAGATTTACAATCTCTAGTACATTTGCTTATATGATGATCTCTAGTAGTAAAAATTTGATGATCTCTAGTACATTTTCTTATATGCTATACATACACTAGGAGTCGACATTTGATGATCTCTAGTACATTTTCTTATATGATATACATACACATTTTATTATGTTTATTTTCATTCAATTTGTACGTGCATGTACCTAAATTTGCTTATAATGTTTATGTTTATGTTCATCTATCTACATGTAGATGTGTTTGATGGATGTTGTGGTTTTGTTTCTGATATGTGGTTGTCATTAATGTCAACACTAGTGGCATTAATTGAGAAAATTGTAATGAAATAAGTTGCAGGTTGTCAGTGGTGAAGTGTAGTACAGTCTATTGGTTAGCTCATTACGTTGATGATCAGAGATTGTGGATTAAAGGGTTTATTTTTGAGTATATCTAGTTTATCCACATTAATTTTTAGAGATCCACATGAAGATTTGATTGAGTTATGAGTAGTTGTGCTTTGATAGTTTTTTTGTTGCTTCAATTGGTGTTCCTGAATGAAGATGATGTAATTCTAGTAAGTTCAGTTGTTGCAAATGGTTCTTTGGTGATTCATGATGTTTTTAGATGTTTCTAGATCATTCTCTATCTGTGTTGCATGCATTGATCGTTGTGCTCACGATTAGAGATTTTCTCTTGCGTGTTCATATTTTTCATGTTCTTGGCTAACAAGGTGTTGTAGCATGTTGTGGATCCTCGAGCCAAAATTATTTGAAGTGTTTTCATGTTTGAAGATTTTTTTTGGGTCTTCATTATGTTGTGGTTGACATTGGTCGATTCACATTGAAAATTATTTATTGTTTTGGGCCGACAATTTGCATATGTTTTATTATTTTGTTGAGGCCGACATGTAGTGATGTAATCTCTTGTTGTGAATATATATAAGTGATTGTTTATTCCATTTGAAGGAATATGTGCATGTGTGAGATGTGCAAATAATGTCCTAATCATTCTAAGATAGAAGCAAAGTGTGAAGAAGAGTGAGCAGAGTGTGAAGAAGTGTTCATGTGCTTAACCAGTACTATAATTAGGCATTAGTAGATGCTATTTTCTCAGTTCAAAATCCTATGGATGTAATCCAAATATTTTTGTAAGACAGTGAGTCTTCCTTTTGTAATTGAGCAGTGAGCTCTAGGTAGTGTGCCTAAATGCGAGTGCATTCCCCATTTATTCTTGTTTATACTTTTAACAGGGTATAATCTTGCAGATTGACCTCCACCATGGTTTTTCCCCTAATAGGGTTTCCATGTAAAAAATATTGGTGTTATGTGTGTCTTTGATGTGTTGTTGATTTATGCTTTCATGGTTATTGATCAGATATGAGAATAAGGTTAATAAGTTTGATAAGTTTAAATTTCTGGGACAACTGATTCACCCCCCTCTTAGTTGTCTTCCCTTGTGTTGCCAACAATTGGTATCAGAGCAGGTTCCTTGGAAGAAGTTTAATGGCTTGAGGTGATTCAAGATGGCGACATATAAGAAGGATAGTATGAGATTTGATGGAACAAATTATTCTCTATGGAAGGCTTGAATGGAGTGTCATCTGAGATGCATTGGTGAAACCTACTGGAACATTAAAAAGTATAGGTATGTTATCCCACATAATGGTCCTTCTACTACTGTTGAGATTAAGGATGTTGAATACAATATCAGGGCTAAGGAAGCATTGTTGAGCGCTCTGACTGATTCTAAGATGAAAAATGTTATGGATCTGAATACTGCTTATGAGATCTGGAAAAAGTTGAAAACTTTATATGAAGGTGATGCTAATGTGAAGATTTCTAAGTTGCAAAGTTTGAAAGGGAAATATGAAATGTTGAGAATGGGTGATGATGAGAGCATTACTTCTTTCATGCAAAAATTGAATGAACTTGTGTGCGGTATCAAATGTGCTGGTGGACGATTGGAAGAATCAAAGATTGTTGCCAAAATGCTTAGATCCTTTCTTCTTGCATACAAAGTCAAAGCTACTACTATTGAGGAGCTCCAAACTGTAACAAATGTAACCAGAGACATGTTGATTGGTAAGCTTACAAATTTTGAGTTGAGTGAATTTGGTGATGCTCTTCCTAAGATAGAATCTACATTCAAGGCTACTACCTCCAGAAAAGATAAGTAGAGATATGATCCGGGAGAAAGTTCTTCTAGAAAATTATTCAAGTATGAGGAGGAAATGAGAGGGATTGAAGAAGATGAGAGAAAACTAGAGGAGCTTGAAGCACTTATTGTCAAAAGGGAAGCCAGAGGAGAAGGTAACTATCAAGGAAAATTTCCTATTAAATGTTTTTCTTGCAATAAGATAGGTCATTTTGCATCAAGGTGTTTGGAAAGAGTTCCTAAGCCAAGACCTAACAAGCCTACATTTCAATGAAAGTGCTATTATGCTGCTGATAAAGGTGTGACAGATGATGAATCTGATAAAGGGAATGTAAGTGATGATGAATGGGTATTTATTGATATGAAGGAAAATGATCCTACCCTTATTGAATTTGTTAGTTGCTCAAATGTGGAGAAAGCTCTAGCGGCTAGTTGAAGAAGAAGATGAATGGGTGATTAATAGTGGATGCTCTCATCACATGATAGGTGATAAAAAAAAATTGTGAGCCTAGAAAAGTATGATGGTGTTGTTGTAAGATTTGGTGATGGCAGTAATCGATAGCAGAAGATCCATTTCTCTTGACAGTAATAATAATACCGATGATGTCCTATATGTGGAAGGTCTGAAGCATAATCTTTTAAGTGTTGGACAAATGGTTGACAAGGGATACAATCTTCAATTCAAGAATGGAAAGTGTAGAATATTGGGGAGTTTCAAAAATTTGATTGCTTCAAGTACAAAAAAAGGTAACATCTTTCACCCGAATGCTATTGGTAAAAGTTGTTTGATTGCTCAAGTTGATGTAAGTTGGTTGTGGCATAGGAGAATGTGTCATGTAAAATTTGACAATATTATCAAGATAAGTTCTACTCAGGTAGTGAGAGATCTTCCTAAGTTGGTAAAGCCTACTAATACTATATGCAAGGAATGTTAGTTAGGGAAGCAAACTAGAATTTCATTTCAAAACAAAAAACATTGTTCAAATAAAGTGTTGGAGCTTGTTCATACTGATTTGTGTGGCCCTTCTAGAGTTAGAAGTTTACAAGGAGACATGTACTTCATGTTACTTATTGATGATTACTCTAGATTGATGTGGGTTACTTTCTTAAGGAAAAAATTTGAAGCTCTAGAGAAGTTCAAAATTTTTAAGGCTATGGTTGGGACAGAGACAGGTCTAAAGATTAAATGTTTGAGATCAGATAGAGGTGGTGAATTTACTTCCCATGAGTTTAATTATTTTTGTGAAGAGCATGGGATAAAGAGACAATTATCTACCCCATGGATCCCTCAACAAAATGGAGTTGTGGAAAGGAAGAATAAGAAAATTCAAGATGCCACTAGGACTATGATGTTGGAAGGAAATGTTCGTCATATCTATTGGAGAGAAGCTGTGAGTACTACTGTTTACACCCTGAACTAGGTACATGTCAAAGGTGATACTAGTAAGACCCGTTTTGAGCTATGATTTGGTCATAAGCCTACTGTTAGATATTTCAAAATCTTTCGAAGTAAATGCTATATAAAAAGGGATGAAGATATAGGAAAGTTTGATGCTAGGAGTGATGAAGGAATATTTCTTGGTTATTCTACTAAGAGTAAGGCCTACCGGTGCTACAACAAGAGATTGAGGAAAGTAGTTGAAAGTGCTGATGTCAAGGTTAATGAAGACATAGTTAGACCATACATAACCTGTGGATATGATTTAGATGATCAAAATAATAGTTCTGTCATAGGAAAGAAAGTTTAGACTCAAAATCAAGTTCAGATCATTTGAGTGAATTACAAAAATAGAGAGGAAGGAACTAGTGAAAGTGTAGAAGAGATATCACAAGAGCCAAAAATTCAAGAACATCCTAAGACTCCAAGGTATGTAATACTAAATCATTCAGAAGATCATATTATAGGTGATAAGAACAAAGGTGTTCAGACTAGGAGAAAAAATGCACAAGAATACTATTTGATTTCAAAGACTTAGCCCAATAGTGTCAATGAAGCATGCAAAGATGAACATTGAGTAGAAGCAATGAAAGAAGAACTACAACAGATTGAGAAGAATAATACATGGATTCTTGTTCCTAGAACTAAGGACAAAAATGTAATTGGAACTAAATGGGTCTTTAGAAACAAGTTTAATGAGCCAGGTGAAGTTGTTAGAAATAAAGCAAGACTGGTGTGCAAAGGATATTCTCAGATGAAAAGAATTGACTTTGAAGAAACTTTTTCTCCTGCTGCTAGGATTGAAGTTGTGAGACTATTTCTTGTTTATGCTACTTACAAAAAATACAAGGTTTATCAAATGGATGTCAAGTCAACATTTCTAAATGGTGAAATGGAAGAAGAGGTGTATGTTGAGCAACTTGATGGATTTCAATTGATTGATCAGGGAGATATGGTTTGCCAGTTGAAGAAATCATTGTATGGACTTAAGCAAGCCCCAAGAGCATGGTATGCCAGATTGGACAAGTATTTGTTGAAGCTTGGATTTAATAAATGTAGTGCTTATAGTAATCTATATTTCAAGATTGATGATGATAAATATTTGATTGTTGAAGTATTTGTTGATGATATCATTTTTTGAGGATATGATAGTTTGTGCATGAAGTTTGTTGATGAGATGCATAATGAGTTTGAGATGTCTATGATTGGTGAGATGAAATTCTTTTTTGGATTAAAAATTACTTAGCTAGATAAAGGGATCTTTATATCTTAGTCCAAGTATGTGAAAGAATTGCTAAAGAAGTTTGGTATGGAAGATTCAAAGCCAGTTGGTATACCTATGGTAAACAGATGCAAGTTGACACAAGACAATGATTCTCCAAAAGCAAATCAGACTAGATATAGATTGATGATTGGTGGATTGCTTTATTTGACTCAAATTGGACTTGAAATCATGAATGTTGTATGCATTGTTGCAAGATTTCAAGCTAATCCTAAGGAATCTCATGTGACTGCTGTGAAGAGGATTTTCAGATACTTGAAGGGGACAATTGATTTTGTCTTGTGTTATCCTAAAGATGATCTTACTTTGAGTGCTTTTACTGATGCTAATTGGCTAGGTGATGTGAATGAAAAAAAGAGTACTAGTGGTGGTGCATTTTTCTTGGGTAAGAATTTGATTTCATTGGTTAAGTAAGAAGCAAAATTCCATTTTTTTATCTACTGTAGAGGCAGAATACATTGCTACTACTAATAATTATACTCAATTATTGTGGATGAAGCAAATGTTAAAAGATATCAGAGTTGTGTATGATGAACCTATTGCTATATTTTGTGATAATTCAAGTTTAATTAACATTTCTAAGAATCCAGTGTTGCATTCAAAGACCAAGCATATATCTATCAAGTTTCACTTTTTGAGAGAGAAGGTGAGTGAAAAGGAAGTTGGACTGGAGTATGTGCCTACTAAGGAACATATTGCAGATATCTTTACCAAACCGTTGCCTAAGGATAATTTTGAGTATCTCAGAGGGAAGCTAGGGGTGATTACCTCTCATAATCAAAACTAAGATGCATTGGCTTGCATCAATCAGTGCATTTCATAGTCACATCTTGATCTAGATTGATGTTGTGGTGGTTGCTACTCAGTGGGAGTAGTCAGATGTTCAAATATGTGGTTCAGAGCTTGTGTGGAGAAAATAGATCTTTATCATTGATGCCAAAGGGGGAGAAGAGTCATGTGAAAAACTATGAATTATTTGGGAAGAAGAGTCATGTGGGGAGAAGAGTCATGTGAAAGAGTTGAGGAGAAAAGAGTCAGAACCTAAGGGGGAGTAAGTGTTGAAGATAGTTATGTTGATGGTGTTTTTCACATCATGTGTTTCCATCAATGCCAAAGGGGGAGATTGTTGGATGTTGTGGTTGTGTTTCTAATATGTGGTTGTCATTGATGTCAACACTATTGTAATTAATGTCCTAGAAGCTGTATATATCGAGGATATTGAGAAAATTGTAATGAAATAAGTTGTAGGTTATCAATGGTGAAGTGTAGTTCAGTCTTTTGGTTAGCTCAGTATGTTGATGATCAGAGGTTGTGGATTAAAGGGTTTATTGTTGAGTATATTTGGTTTATCCACATTAAGTTTCAGTGATTTGCATGAAGATTTGATCGAGTTATGAGAAGTTGTGTTCTAATAGTTTTTTGTTGCTTTAGTTGGTGTTCTTGAATGAAGATGATGTGATTCTAGTAAGTTCAGTTGTTGTGGATACTTCTATGGTGATTCATGATGTTTGTGGATGTTTCTAGATAATTCTCTATTTGTGTTGCACATCTACATTGATTGTTGTGCACATGATTAGAGATTTTCTCTTACGTGTTCATGTTTTTCATTTTCTTGGCCAACAAGGTGTTGTAGCATGTTGTGGATCCTCAAGCCAAAATTATTTGAAGTGCTTACATGTTTGAATATTTTATTTTGGGTCTTCATTATGTTGTGGCCGACATTGGTTGATTCACATTGAAAATTATTTATTGTTTTTGGCCGACAATTTGCATATGTTTTATTATTTTGTTGAGGCTGACATGTAGTGATGTAATCTCTTGTTGTAGATATATATAAGTGATTGTTTATTCCATTTAAAGAATATGTGCATGTGTGAGATGTGCAAATAATGTCCCACTCATTTGAAGGTAGAAGCAGAGTGTGAAGCAGAGTGAGAAGAGTGTGAAGAAGTGTTCATGTACTTAACCGAAACTATAATAAATCATTAGCAGATGCTATTTTCTTTGTTCAAAATCCTGTGGATGTAATCCAAATATTTTTGTAAGATAGTGAGTCTTCCTTTTGTAATTGACCAGTGAGCTCTAAGCAGTGTGCCTGAATGCAAGTGCATTCCCCATTTATTCTTGTTTATACTTTTAGCAGGGTATAATCTTGTGGACTGACCTCCACCGTGGTTTTTCCCCTAATAGGGTTTCCACGTAAAAAATCTTGGTGTTATGTGTGTCTCTAATGTGTTGTTGATTTATGCTTTCATGGTTATTGATCAGATCTAAGAATAAGGTTAATAAGTTTAAATTTATGGGACAATTGATTCACCCCCCCTCTGATGTGTTGTTGATTTATGCTTTCATGGTTATTGATAAGATCTGAGAATAAGGTTAATAAGTTTGATAAGTTTAAATTTATGGGACAACTGATTCACTCCCCCTCTCAGTTGTCTGCCCTTGTGTTGCGAACAGTGTTTACTTATCTTTAAATGTTTATACATCAATCTACATGTGTACATATACATGTTTAGTACACTGAAGAGTGATTATACAATCTACATTTTAATGTTTATTTTCATTCAATCTATGTGCCTGTACCTCTTTGCTTATAACATGTTTATGTTTATACATCAAATCTATCTACATGTACATGTGTTTGCTTATGTTTAAATGTTTATACATTAATAGATACATGTGTACATGTACATGTTTACACTCAATAATGTGTTTATACAAATTTTATATCTATATTTAAAGAACTCATGCTCACGTATTTATGATTTATATATGTTAAACACATGTTAAATGTGCATTAAATGCATTAAATGTACATACACATATGTAGTTCTACACATGTACATGTACACATGTAATGTTATAAAATTTGAATATAATTGAAGGTGAATTTGAGCTTGAACCCTTGGATGACACAAATACATTAATAGATACATGTGTACATGCACATGTTTACACTCAATAATGTGTTTATACAAATTTTAAATCTATATTTAGAGAACTCATGAGCTCATGTATTTGTGACCAATGTATGTTAAACACATGTTAAATATGCATTAAATACATTAAATGTATGTACACATATGTAGTTATACACATGTAATGTTATAAAATTTGAATATAATTGAACTTGTGAATTTGAGCTCAAACCTTTGGCTAACAAATGCATTTTAATTTTAATTTTTTTCCCATATGCATATAAATACAAGCTTATTTTTCATTATTCCATATCAAATTACAAGATTAATTCGTATTTATATCACTTGGAGAGCATATTTTGGAGAAGAGATTTTTGCACATTTACCAAGGAGGTAGATTTTGGAGAAGAATAGATTTTAGCATTTTTATCAAGGAGGGAAGATTTTGGAGAAGAGAACTTTGCATTTTTATCAATCAAGGAAAATATTGGAGAATAAAACTTTGTATTATTATCAATCAAGGAAAATTTGGGAGGAGAATTTACCTTTGGTAGAGGATTTGTTTTGAGTCATCTTTAACTTGAAGAAGAAAATGGGACAACAAAGAAAAATAAAAAATAAGGCTCAACAAAAATTGTCAAAAGAAGAAGAACAAAAGAGGCACAAACAAAACTTGGAAAATTATCATAGAAAGAAACAAGGTACATGCTTATTTCTTCTCTCTCTCTCTCTCTCTTGTGTGTGTTTAAGACTTTTATTAACACCTCAATATTTTCCTTATAAATCTATTTCCAATTATGGAAACCATGTTAGATAACTTGGAAACTTTAATACTAAAATTAAATAGTCATCTTACATAGACATTACCATAACTTGGAACCTCATTTTTCCTAAATTCCTTATCATCTATTTCCAATTGCATTTGTTCCATGGAATTCTTAAGTTCAAGAATCTTTGAGTTTATTTGTTCAACTCCACTTAAATAGCTCACAGTCTCTCACTTTCTTTTCTTGCATGTAAATTCATGTATCCAATTTCCAAAACCTAGTGACTTTGAAAATTCATTTTTCTATTTCCTTAAATTGAATCCATTTCCAATTGTATTTGTTCTATGGAATTCTTAAGTTCAAGAATCAATTGATGTCATTTGAAAGTTCTACTCCACTTATAGCATCATGTCTCTCACTTTTTTTTTCTTTCATACATAAACCCCACTTATATAGCATCATCTCTGACTTTATTTGCAAAATATTTTATGACATGTCTCTTAGGCTCAACATGCAAGAAGTTCTCATTCTGAAGTCAAGCCAAATCTAGATATTGGATCAAACAAATCCGCTAAAGAACACATGGACCTTGAAGATAGGGAGGAGGCCAAATTTCAAACAATGCATGTTGGAGAGGGGTCATGATCACTTCCTTTTATTGGAATGGATGAGAATATAAAACTAGCTGGAAAGGTGAGGAAACAAATTTCTTATAGAAATTTAGATCGTTTACTTGAAATGGATATGGAGAAATTGAAATGTTATTCCGACCAACCTGCAAATAAGAGTAAGAGGTGAATGACTAAATATGTAAATGGAATAATCAATGACCATTTCAATCATCTTGAAACACTTGAAAAAACCTAATTTTTATCACGTTTACTTCTTCATAATGACCTGAAAGAGTCATTACAATTGTTGGGTGTATATTCGGCATCAAATAAGAAGAAAAAAATGGAATTACAAAAAGATATTGTTGAAAATGTTAAAAAGGGTTTAGATTCCATTGGGAAAAGATCTTGATTAATGGATAAGGCCACTACAAGAAGGGTGATGTTGACATCTATTTTAAATCAAGATATAGCAAGAAAAAGAAAAATGTCTCCACTTTCGGTTGAAATTGGTTATAGTAGAACCACACTAATAAAATATGAGAAAAAGTGAAAGGTTTTAGATAATAGTTCAGAAGGAAACTGGGTAATTATGTTTAGAGCTCCCCATTCTGATAGGATTGAAGATTTTGTTAGGAAATTGATCTCAAGTTTTTGGAATGAAGAGACTCGTCCATCATCAAATTCTAGAGATGTTATGAGACACAAGATTGGGCCCAATATTTATGAAAATCATATTAAACATTGGATAGACATAACACAACTTGAGATGTATATGAAATTTTGTAATAAGTATCCTCATATAAAGATTGGGCAAACAATGTTTGAAAGGCTTAAGCCATATTATGTGAAGATAAACAAGTTTTTTGAAACTTGTTGTTGTCATTATCATATTGAATTTGATCTCTACTATCAGTGGTTTTGAAAGATGATAGAAGAAAGTTATGGTTTTCAAAATGCACCTCCTAAATAGGTAAGTTTTTTCATAAAGGATATGTTATGTGATCATGAAAATGGACCTCAAATAAACTATATAAAAGGACTTTGTAAAATATGTGGAAATTTGGCTAAATTTCCTTCAAGAAACAAAGATACTGATCTAACAAATACAATAAATTGCAAGAGTTACAAGTACATAAAGTTTCAAACAAGTTTTGGGAAAGAATCCACAAGGTTAAACTATGCAGAAGAGGAGATTCCTATTGGAAAATTTATGGAAGATTTTCAAAAATTGATACAACCATACATACAACATTTCTTTTTTTCTAAGTGGCAAGCACAACAATTTCAAACATTAAGAGATACTTTCCCACTTGGAACAGTTCTATCAGTAGTTGACTTTACAAAAAATTACTCTTTTGTACATCAAAAAGAGATTCAATCAAAATATTACTTTTCAAAGAAGATCACTATTATGGTTCATGTGTGTTATCGACATGCACAATTAGAATTGGATGATGTTGAGAGTACAAAGGAACAATGATCCATTAAGAAAGAATATCACTTTTATATTAGTGATGATAAAGAGCATGACACACTTTTTGTACAACATTACTTTACAATTTTTTTTGAGAATTTGAGAATTAGGGGTGTAAAATTTCAAAAGCATTTTGTATGGTTAGATGGATGTGTGACACAATTCAAATCATCACAACCATTTTATGCACTATCTAGATATCATAAAATTTACAAAATACCACATGTTTGGAGTTTTTTTGAGAGTGGGCATGGAAAGGGTGAGCATGATGGCACAGGAGCTTGCATCAAACGTGCTTTAAGAAATCATCAAATTAGTTATTCGGGAGATTGTATAGACAATGCACATGATGTTAAATGGTGTAAGAAACACTTTGCATCAAATGAGGTTGGCACATCTTCAAGAACAAATTGAAACATTCCACATAGAGTGTTTTGGGAGATATCGGGTATGTATAAATTACATTTTCAAAAATTTGAATTTATTTAAATTTAAAATATATATACATGTTCACATAATTTTATTTTTGTACATGTATCTAGGTGTGGACAGAAGATCAATGCATGGATGCAAGAGGGTAGAAAAAACAAGATCTTTGCATTGTGTTATGAGTTTAGATAATCACCCTGGATGGACATTATACACAAGGGATTACTCTTGTTTTTGCACTGAGTGTATTGCAGGAAACTCTGATCATGCATGCAACAACTAAGAACTTGGATTTGTTAGTAAATCAGATATGGTGCCCCTAGTTGTTTCAGAAACATACGATGAAAATTAGGGAGAAAGATTTCAAGACATTCCTTTGATTTCAATTGATTATGACCATATTTCAGGATTGGTTAGAAAAGGTACATGTGTAAGTTTTCAATAATATATATATTTTAATGATCTTTAAAGTCTAGAGACATTTCTAATTTTTTAAGAATTTTTTTGTGTAAATTTGGTGTACAAGAGATATTTCTGTAGTCATTGTAGAGCCTAGAAACATACAAGGTGTTAGCTATTATTTACTACATTGCACAAAAGAGAGGAATAAGCTAACACAACCTGAAACAAGCAATGAAATGTTATTTCCCATAGGTGAGTTTGAATTTAATATTATATGTATACATTTTGTATGTGTGTACATTACATTAAAAATATTAAATAAATATTGTACAAACCTTGAGCATGAAAATATTGTACACGTTCACATGTCTTACCTTAGGTTCATGTACTGTGCAGGTTTTGTTGTAGTGCAAGGAATATATCTAAAACAAGTCAAAGTTGTTCAACATGGATTCATTTTTTTTATTATCAACTTAATAACAAGGTATATCAATATAGTCATCTAATAATTGCTACCGCCCTACATCTTCATGCAATTCCACATGCATGTGGACGAAAAAAATGGAGTCTAGATAGTGATGATCGTCAAAAAAATTTACATGTTATTGAAGAGCAGGCTGAACCATAATGTTTGAGTTAGATTATATCCATGATTCTCAAGTTCACTTGTACATGTATACATGTTCAAGTGAGAACTTATAGTAACTTGTACATAGTTGTAAATCATTTTGTGTAAATTCCAATTATATGTACATATTTGTTCCATGGAATCTTAAGTTCAAGAATCTTTGATTTCATTTGAAAGTTCAACTACACTTATAACATCATCTTACTTTTTTTTCTTGCAAGCATGTCAACTCATATATATGCTTTGAATACTTGTTTGAAACCTAGTGAAGTTATTTAAAATCATTATGCCTAAATTACAATTATATACAACTTATATTTGTTCCATGAAATTATTAAGTTCAAGAATCTTTGATTTCATTTGAAATTTCAACTCCATTTATAGCTAGAAAAGTTATTATAGAGGGGGAGAATATTCTATAGAGAGAGAGGTATATATACTAGCACTTGCGCCTAAAGGAGGTTCAAGGAATACGCTGATAGAAAACTAAATGTATGTTAATATGTTAGAGAGTATGTGTTTTGGATGTGCTACAAATTCTAGTTGCATGTGGTGTAATTAAACAATTAATAATAAGTGTTAAATAATGGAATGAAATAAATTTAGACATATCTAGATTTTTTCTTTAAGGAAATTAAGTATTATCTAATTATAAAATATTTGCACATAGATTTAAAACATAAATCAATGCAAATAAAAAAAAAGTTGCCATCAAATTGAAAAAAAATACTACAAATGGAAATAGAATTTTCCCATCTAGTTGCCAAATCAATATTTATATGACTTCTATGTGAAAAGTGAGATTTTGGAGGCTTTTACCTAATATTTAAAGGATTTTACCATTAAAATGCAGTTGGTTTACCATTAAATGGTAGTTGAAACTTGTTTTCTGATGACTCAATAGCATGGTTTGTAGGCATCAGACTTATTTCAGCCTCAAATCTCACAATATATGTAGCCTATCGACTAATAAAGAGAGAAAAACTCAAAAGATAGAGAATGGGAGAAGGAGAAAAATTAAGATAGATAGATATCGAGAGAGAGAGAGAGAGAGATGGAGATAGAGATTGAAAGAGAAAGGAATAGACAAAGAAAGAGAGCATGAGAGATAAATATAAGAGATACATGGGAAAAGAGAGAGAAAATGGAAACTAACTTTTGATTGGTCATTTCATGTCAACAATCCAAGGATGACATGTGTCCTTGGGGAGTTATGCTCAAGGTACCCTTAACCCTTAACCCTTAAACCCTTAAACCCTCTACCCTCTATCTGTCTCCCACTCCCTCCCTCTCTATCTGTCTCCCCTCTACCCTCTACCCTAAACCCTAAACCCTAAACCCTTAACCATCTACCCTCTACCCTCTACTCTCAACCCTAATCCCTCTACCCTTAAACCCTCAACCCTGTACCCTCAACCTTAAACTCTCAACCGTCAACCCTTAAATCCTATACCCTCAACCCAATACCCTCTACCCTCTACCCTCTACCCTCTACCCTAAACCCTCTACCCTAAACCCTAAACCCTTAAACCTTCTACCTTCTACCCTTAACCCTCTACCCTCTATCTCTCTCCCACTTCCCCCTCTCTCTCTCAAGTCTCTCCCTCATACCCCTCTCCCTCTCTCAAGTATATCTCTCACTCAATCCATTTCTCTCTCCCCTCTACCCTTAACCATTAAACCCTAAACCCTTAAAACCTCTACCCTTAACCCTCTACCCTCTATCTCTCTCCCCTCTATCTCTCTCCCCTCTACCCTAAACCCTTAAACCCTCTACCCTTACCCTAAACCCTAAACCCTAAACCCTTAGCCATCTACCCTTAAACCCTCTACCCTCTACCCTCTACCCTCAACCCAATACCCTCTACCCTCAACCCTAATCCCTCTACCCTCAACCTTAAACTCTCAACCCTTAAACCATTTACCCTCAACCCAATACCCTCTACATTCTACCCTAATCCCTCAACCATATACCCTATACATTGGACCTTGAACCCCAATCCATCATACCTATACCCTAGACCCTCTACCCTCAACCATAAACCCTCAACCTTAAACCCTTAAAACCTAAACCCTTAAACCTTCTACCCTCTAACCTTAACCCTCTATCATGTATCTCTCTCCCACTCCCTCCCTCTCTCTCTCTCAAGTATCTCCCTCCTACCCCCTCTCCCTCTCTCAGGTTTCTCTCACTCACTCACTCACTCCTTCTATCTAGAGCTCCCCTCTACCCTCTACCCATAACCCTTAACCCTTAAACCTTAAACACTTAAACCCTCTACCCTATACTCTTAACCCTCTATCCTCTATCTCTCTCCCACTCCCTCCCCCTCTCTCTCTCTCTCAAGTCTCTCCCTCCTATCCTGTCTCCCCTCCACCCTTAAACCTAAACCATTGTACCCTCTACCCTTAACCCTCTACCTATATCTCTCCAACTCTCTCTCTCTCAAGTCTCTCCCTTGTACCCATCCCCCCTCTCTCAACTCTCTCTCTCTCTCTCTCTCTCTCTCTCTCTCTCTCTCTCTCTCTCTCTCTCACCATTCATTGTAAACCCTTAAAAACCATTAAACCTCTACCCACCCTAAAACCCTCTATCCTCTACCCTCACCCTTACAAAATTACACCCTTAAACCCTATACCCTACCATAAACCCCTTAACCCTTAAACCTCTACCCTCTACCCTTTACTCTTAACCCTATACCCTCTATCTCTCCCCTCCCTCCCTCTCTCTCTCTCTCAAGTCTCTTCCTCCTACCCCCTCTCCCTCTTTAGGTCTCTCTCTCTTCTCTCCCCTCTGCACCCTTAACCTAAACCCTTAACCCTTAAAACCTAAACCCTTAAACCCTCTACCCTTAAAACCCTACCATTAATATCTCTCCCACACACACCCACTCTCTCTCTCTCTCACAAGTCTCTTCCTCCTACCCATTCTCCCTCTCTCAAGTATCTATCTCTCACAAACTCCCTCCTTCTATATCTCTCCCCTCTACCATTAACCCTCTAGCCCTAAACCTTAAACCCATAAACCCTAAAAGAATCTATCCTCTACCCTCTACCCTTAAACCCTTAAACCATCTACCCTCTACCCTAAACCATTAAACCTTAAACCCTCTACCCCCTATCTCTCTCCCACTTCCTCTCCCTCTCCCTCTCTCTCTCTCTCTCCTTATTGCAAACATAACATGATCCTATTGGTAATGGAGCCTGATTATCTTCTTGATTCAAAAGTTTTATTTCAATCTCTCTATCCATCTATCTATCTCCCTCTCTATCCCTCTCTATATATTTATCTCTTCCATTTCTATATATCCTTCTCTCTTCTCTCTCTTTTTCTCTCCCTCTCCTTCTCTCCTTCTCTCCATATCCCTCTCCTTATCCTTCTCCATCTCCATACCCATCTCTATCTTCCTATCTATCTCTATCTCCTTACCCCTCTCTCTCTCTTGCTCTTCCCCCTCTATCTCTCCCTCTTTCTATCCCTGTCTATCCATGTCTATATATTTATCACTTCCATATATATATATCCTTCTCTCCTCTTTGTCTTTATCTGCCCCTCTCCTCTCCTCTCACTATCCCTCTCCCTCTCCTTCTACTTCTCCATCTCCATATCCATCTCCATCTCTATCTTCCTATCTATCTCTATCTCCTTACCCCTCCCTCTCTCACTCTTCCTCCTCTAACTCTCCCTCACTTTCTATGTTTCTTCCTCTCTCCCCCATATTCTTCTCTCTCTCCCTCTCTACATATAAATCTTCCTCCCTCTCCCCTCTTCTTTCTCTCCCTATTCTACCTATCTCTCTCCCTCTCTTCCTCTTCGACCTATCTCTCTCCCTCTCTCCCTCTCTTCTCTACCTCTCATCTACCTATTTCTCTCCCATTCTCTCCCTCCCTCACTCCATCCCTATCCCCCTATCTATCTCTCTATCTCTACCTCTCTCTCCCTTTCTCTTCCCATATATCTCTCTATCTCTCTTTCTCTTCCCATATATCTCTATCTTCCCCTACTTTCTTCCTTTCTCTATCTCCACCTATTTCTCTCCCTCTCACCATCTCTATTTACCTATCTCTTTGTCTCTCTCTCCATATCCTGATATTTTACCTTCCAATTTTTCTCATCCCGATCATTCACAACATGCCATTCATTAATTGGTAATCAGAAAACTCTAAAATAATATTTACAATTCCTATGCCAAAGTCTTATTTGTTGATGACCTTTCTCAATCAATTGCATATTTTAATTATAGGGTGAACAAGCACTACCTCATTATTGATGAGGGAAAATAATATTTGAAAAATATTATATTTAAACTAAGCATTTTATAGTTAAACTAAATATTTTCTTTTTATAAATCATAATATATTATTATTTTAATTTATTTATATTTTTATATTTATTTACACAATATATTTTTTAATGTATTTAATTCAAAAGTTTATTGATATTATAATATTTATTGTAATTATTTATAATATATATGTATATAGTATATTATTTATAATTATTAAAAATATATATATGATAAATATATATTATTAATAACTATTATATATATATATATATATATATTATATTATAGAGATTAAAAAGTATATTATTAATATTATATATTATAAAATAACACTATTGCAAAATACAGAAAAAAATTAAAATTAAAATGGATTCATTGGCAGGGGGTTTGAGTGGACGTTGGCCAAGAGTCTGCTCAAACCAACCTAATGAGCATTTTTAAACATTATTTTGAAGCGGTTCGATCAAACCAAGGTTCGCTCAAACCCCCATTCGATTGAATGGGTTTGGGGGGGTTCAAGCAAATAGTGGTTTGATCAAACCCACCTTTTCCTCTTTTCTCCCCCTTTGGCACCAAAAATATCTAGAATTTTTCCCTTCAAAGCTCGAGTTGAGGATGAAAATGGAGGAGACTTCATAGACCCAACTAGATGATGGTAGTCCTCGAAACGAGCTATCCAACAAATATAATTTTAATATGTTTTGGTTTTATTATGTATTTGGTTTTTTAGTTTTATTAAACATAGATTTTTTACCAAAAATCAAGCTCTCAGTTCTGCACATGTGGAAAAATAGTAGATTATCAATTTTTTTTTTGGAAAATATTAGTGCACTAGATATTAAAGTCCATGATCCAATGAAAAAAAAATGAATTTCGATACATACAAAAAAATTTATGTTGTATACGGTCTACCTATGTCTGAATTGTAATTTGTTTGACTTCGAAACTTGATTAAGGAAAAAATATTCAATAAAACACTATGAAACCAAATGAAAGCAATAGATATCATAGTTAAAATTCTAAATTAAAAAAAAATAAAAAATTATTGTTCATGGAAAAAAATTTATGTTTTATACAGTGAGCATCACTTCTTAAAAATGGTGTTTATTGAAAAAAACTAGTTTTCAAAGGAGATGGAAAAGGAAGTGCAATATGATTCCAAATTTTTTGAAAAAAATATATTTAGAATCTACATAAAAAGTTTCACAAATCACTAGTTTGCATCATCTTCAAATTCCTCAGGGTTTAGCCACTATAGATGCTTGAAAGTGAAGATTTAGTTAGAAAAAATCAGTTCAGTGTCCAGTTTGGCCAAAAATTGTAAACTGGTATTGTGGGATCACCCTCCGCTCAAATGGAAGTTCATCAAATGACTACAAGTGATTTCAATATCACTAGAATTAATTTTGGGCCTTCTACAAG
This sequence comes from Sequoia sempervirens, assembly GCA_007258455.2. Taxonomy (NCBI): domain Eukaryota; kingdom Viridiplantae; phylum Streptophyta; class Pinopsida; order Cupressales; family Cupressaceae; genus Sequoia; species Sequoia sempervirens. The sequence goes on along the minus strand of VDFB02087424.1, from coordinate 129,747 downwards.
AGATGGAGATGTCCATAATTTTAGGGTGGCACTTATCAGACTTGTAGAGAGAATAAAGAAGGATAAACAAACCAAAGATTAGTTAAAACATGTTAATGCTCTAACAAATTGTTTAAAATATCTTGTTAATATCTCTTCTCAAACCACTAATCAAATTGAGGAGGATTTTGATCCCAACTCTACTAGTGGGAAATAAATGATTAATAATGTTCAAATTTATAAGTCTTAAGAGAAGGTCACAGAATAATGGATTAAAGACATCATGGTAAGAGGAAAAAGTCATCACTAATATGAAAAAGGTCTGTGAGAATATTGAGTCATTAAAAAAGGATATTGACAATGAGATAAGTACCACTAAACATGAAGATTCAATATGGATGAAAAGTGAAGGTGATCTCAAGGAAATGCTTGATGTAGGGACAGATAAACTGGTACTTGAGAAAATCTTACCTAGTACCGATGATGGTAATTTTTTATGTGGAAGAAAAGTGTTGAGTGGAAGCTTTCATTTCTAAAAAATTATGTTGGAAAATAATAAATTGCTCAAGGAATGCAACCAAGTGAAGGATGTAATTCACAAAGATATTTTAAACATAGGTGTTCATCTCAAAAGGGAAGATGACACTCAAGAGGGAGATATGGAAGTCTTGAAAATAAAATTTAGAGAATCGATTGAAAAAATATTCAACCAAAAATATTTTAATGTGAAAAAATGAGGAGATTGAGTACTATTGAATTCAATGTATCCTAACGATGGCACCTTCAAATTCAAATTTGAAGTGCCTATGCACTTTAAATGTGGTGACAGAGGTTAGGTCTACTTGCTATCAAATCTATCCTAGAGCCCATCTCTGATAATTAAAATTTTGAAACTTAGGAGTCATCATGTAAATCCGTGTGGTAGAAAGTTTTTTGGGACAAATGGTAGTATGCCCCTTCAATTTTGTGCTTCCAAGATGAGTTTTGATATGCCATTTAATATGTTTCTGACTATGACGAGGCTAGATTTGGCATTTTGAAAAGTTGTAAATTTCAAGAATATGAGGGAAACCCATTTCCTATTTTGGCCTCAAATGTATCTAGCTTCAGTTTCATCAAAGTACTAGGTCAAATGATGCATTATTTTAAAATCTTTCAAGTGTGGCGAAGACCTACAAGCCCGATTACAAAAGAGGTACCAAATTTTGGTTTGCTAGGTGAAATTTGATGGAAAAACCATTTTTTATTTAATTGATTAGGCCCACTTGTAAAAATTATAGCTCCAAGATCTCCCAATTATGTGTAGTGAAATTCCACCATTTTGCTGGCGAAAGAAATTGAATTGTCCATTGTAAAACTTTTGTATTTTGCAAAATTTAAGCATTTTAAATATTTTAAATGTTGTGGGGGGACTTAAAAATCATTCTCAAATGTTTTGTGATGAAGTGAAAGTTGAAAATGTGCACCCAAAGGAAAATCATATAATTTCACAAAGCTATAAAGAGGGGATTTTGAGAAGGGTGTGGAATGGCAGAATTACAGTTTTAAGGCATTTTTAAGGTTGCTAGAGACTTGTATTATAGTCAAACATGTGTCCTATCCCTATTTAAATACTTAGGGGAGGTTTTGAAGCATTTAGATTGAAGAAATTTGTCGATCTATTGCCTTAAAATGCTCAAAAATTTCTTTTCACTCCCAATTGCAACAAAAAATGACTTGCACAGTTGCAAATCAAACAAGCAACCATTTCTCATGCCTTGGGAATGATTTGAATGTTGTTTGGAACATGTTCAAAATACTATTTTCCACAAAAATGGCCCAACAATTGATTTCGTGACTTGCAACAATTTTTACTATACAAGGAGCACTCAAACATGAACCAACAGTCATGTGGATGGATCTTGAAGCAACAAAAACCATTTTTCATGGAGTTTTAATGTAGTAATTTGTTGATAAAAGACCATAATGGGTAATTCCAAATAGTGTTTTGTTGCCATTTTTAAAATGGTAAAGGGTAAAATATATGAAAGTTGCTAGATAGATGTTGATGTTCAGACAATGAAATTAAAATAAACTCATTTGCTTTAGGAAAATAAATAGAGATGGTGCCTTCCAGAAAGGTATTTGAAAAAATGTCAAATTATATTTTAAAAGAGATTGTGATATTCTAAGGAGCCTTTGGATTAAAATTCTTGGGTAAATGCTTGTTTCTACTTGCCAATATGATGGGTAATTTTTTAGGGTTGAAATTTTCACTGGTAAAATGAAAATTCAACATTAAATATGTTTTTACATGTAGGTAAAATGGTTGCACGAGAATGAAAATAGCAAAGTGACAAGGAACATTTCAATTGCAAATGGGAGGAAAAATGAGGATTAGGTTAAAATGGCAATTTACAAATGTAAAATCAAAGGGAGTTCAATGTGACTGGTGTCAAGCAGAGATTAAATCTAAGCCTTACTCTCTTCTTTAAAATTTAATCTCTTATTCATTTGAAAGGATTCTAGTTTTGGAGGCTCAACAAGAGAAAAAGGGGCTTTGTACATAAAGGGATTGTGGTCTAACTTAGGTGAAGGTCTATAGAGCCTATAAGTCATCAGTTCATAGTACTTCTATGTTTTTTAATGAGATTAATTGAATATCATATTGTTGTGTAGTTGTCTCCAAATCTAAATTGTAATGTTCTTTGACATAAATAATCAAAGGTTATTGTTGTTTTCCTACATATTTGTTGTTATGAACTATTTTTGTAATTGCCTTGTATTCAAGGAATAGAGTAAATGCTTTTGTGAAAATAGTGGGAATGCTTTATTTTTAGGTTGATTATTAAGTATGGCTACATTCCAAAATTTAGAGATCTTATTATCATGTAAGGTGATAATATAACAAAGAATCATCAAAACATGTTTAATATTGTGGCATAAGATTTAGGACATATGACTCTCTAGCCCATACTCAAGAACCGGTCAATTTTGTATACTATTTGCTTCCATATTGGTTCCAAGCTTTATAATTCTTAATGAATATTTTCTTTCAAGATTAATTTATTAGGTTTTTTGTGTCTTCATGGAGGTTAAAGAGTATAGGGGAAATGCCTAGTAATCATTCATTTATCACTCCTTTATGTGTTTTATATGAAGACATATTTGTATAATTTATTTGTTCTCAACATTATACAAAATGCAAGGGATCATGCCTAGATGAAATTAAATGTATAACATCATTTATACATTCATCTAAGAACCATCTACATGTTAGAGGTCTATAGTGTGTTGTTTAGTGCAATTTTTATCATATTTTTAGACATTTTAATAGGAACACCCTCCTGAGTATTGTGGAGCTCAAAGTGCAAAATCCTCATTATATCCTTGTTCATTGGCCTTTCTTGTCCCTAGTGTGATTATAGTGAAAGATATTTTTCTTAACCTATTGATCCCTTGGTTTAGGCATTGTGATTTTCCTTAGGATTGGTGGTTGCAAGAAAAATTATCAATAGATTGGCAGCTCTACTAGCCCTAGTGACAAATCTATGAGCAAAGAGTCAAGAATTTGGTGAATCTAAACATTTGGTTTAGATATTACAATTTTCGGACCTATAAAAGGTTTTGTTGCAATAGATTTAAAGAAGGTATGTGTGACTTTGCTATTGGAGGAGACTCAAAATGAAATTAAGATTTAAAAGAGCTTCATATAGTTTGAAGTTTAGTCCTCTATGAAGAGAGGTGATGACTCTGTGAAAAGAACCTAATGAAAATATGAAGAATGTGTCAAATCTACAAAGGTTTCCATTTAGGAAATAAATTTTGCAACAATTGCAACATATCCAGGTATTTTAATATTTTTGGTTTGAAAGAAGGATATGTTGGAATCAAGGAACACTAAGAGGTGGGGGTGAATCAGTGTTCCACAAATTTAAACTTTAAATCTAGATCTTAAACCATTAACAACACAAACAAAAATAAAGATGCAAGCACATGAAAAAGATAATCAAAGCACCATAACACCAATATTTTTACGTGGAAACCCTGCTAGAGGAAAAACCACGGTAGAGATTAATCCACAATTTATATACTCTATTAAAAGTATGAAGAAAAGGGAATGCACATGCATTCAGGCACATTTCCTAGAGCTCACTACTCAAAACAAGGAAGGCTCACTGCCTTACAAAATGTGAGAGATTACAAAAAATGTTTGAACTGAGAAGATAGCATCTACAAATGCTTGGTTTTAGTTCTGGTGAAGCTCATAAATCAAGTTCTGAAACTTTTGTCAGACTCTGAACTTTGCTTCTGCTCTGTCACTGAATCCTTTTCTATACCAACAAAATTATCATAGTTGATCTTATGATATTCACATACCCAACTTGTCTTCCCTACAAATTATCTCATATATCTCATGCACACAAAATGAATTTCCCGAACTCGCATAGATACTTGCTATCAAGAATTCAAACACTATATGCCAACTTCACACAAAATATAATATTATCTACATGTCGGCTTCAAATCATAAATAAATTTTGATACATTCCCACACATGTCATCAAAAACATAGCTAGCACCCAAAAAAAAAATCTCAAACATAGAAATAATTAAACAATCATCCCTTATACATCCACAACATGCTTCATTGATTAGGTCGGCCATAATGAACAAATAGATAGAAAATAATTCTGTCAGATCTCTTTACTCGTACATAGATTAATGCAACATGACAAAAATTACCAATAAGGAACCATACATTCTTAACAACCTATCCTGGGTATCTGGTGAAGCATACAGATCGACTAATTGACCGGATACCCTATTCTTCATGCTTTTTGATGGTAACACATTATCTTCTACATTTCCTATCGGTATGACTAGGTTTGGATCTATGGACCACAATACTGATTTCAGTTGCCATCAATGAAAACACTAGAAGCCATACCAATAATCTCCCTGAGCCATATGCCAACAATATCCCCCTTTGGCATTGATGGCAACACTTAGTGAAAAATGACTAAGTGTCAAAACAAAAGGTACACTGCCAAACTCCAAAATTTCAAAACACAACAAAACACTGCTCCCCCTTAGGATGTCAAGGAATTTTTCACTGCATTCTCTCCCCCTTTGACATAAATGACAAAAAATTTACTATTTTTTCTCCCCTTTTTCTAGTATTCTTACTACACTTCTTCCTTTTTATTTGCTAAAACAAAATTTTACTATTCTTTCTCTCTCCCTTTGCTAAATAGAAATTTGATCAAAATTTGGAAAACTACGGCTGCTGCACATATTAGAAAATTATTTTATACTTATTTTTCATCTCTGGAAGGAATTTCTTCAAAGCATTTACAACAATCCCAATAATTATTATTAGACTGTTATTTTTTGGTGTCCAGTTAATGATCTGAATGAGGGATTCCAGAATTGTAATTGATTCTTCCAACTTCTCTCCTTTCCTTAGGACTTCAATCAATTGCTCCAATTTGCATTCAGTTTGATCCTTTACTTTCCAGAAGGTGTCCATAAGAGTGTTTCTGGAAAAGTGAATCTTTGCGTGCTCAACCTGCAACTCATGAATTCTATTCTTTACTGCTTCATCCTGGTCTTGAACCATATTTTAGTCCTGACCAATTTTATTCAATTCATTTTCAATTTTCTCTATCTTGACTTTGTATTTTCCAACAAAATGAGTTCAACGTAGACAATAATTGTAGATGTCATTAGTTGAATTGATGCACTATCTCAAGACATTCATTTTCTTTTTTACTTTTGAAAGGGATAGCCTGAACTGCTCCTTCAAGTGTAGGATTATTTCCTCCTCTTTCTTATCCTAAGAGTCAGAGGCCACAAATTCCTTAATACACTCAATCGACTCTTAACGGAATACATTTTGTAAAATTTACAATTCAATGTTATTCTACACAATGTATTTACCCAGAGTACTCTCAATCAGATCCTGCTCATATGAGGGTCAATCTAACCACATGTCAACAACATTTTGCATTCCATCTTTCTCCTAAACTATTTGCAGTATCTTTGTTTTGAATAAAGTGCCTTCTTCTTTATTTCCTTTAGCCATTGTTTCATCCAGTTCAACTAATTCTGGTTCATCTCTTGGGGTGTATTCATCAGGGTCTTCATCAAGTATGTCCATAATTATCTATTCTTTGCCTTTTCCTTCAATTTTAGGAGACTTGAGTACCAGAGGAGTATCATCAGTAAAATCTATTGCTCTTTTTTGCTTCCTCTCCATCTTACTGGAGGATGATCCAACTTCCACTATTTTTACCATAAGAGAAATACCATCTACTCCAAATTTTCCTAACAACTCTCTAAAGAAATTTGCATAAACTTACAATTTTCTAGAGTATTGAAATTCTTAAAAAAATTCTTTCAGGCTAGTTCACTCTCCTTCCATACAACATTATCATTTTGCGGCAAGAAATTTAGAAAATAAATCATGATACATATGATCAAAGTGCCAAACTTGAAGGGATAATCTATATCCATTGTCAATTGCATGTTCTCCATCAGTTGATCTTTCAACAAACTGCATAGGTCAAAGTCTTGGTCCTCCATTATCATCTTATGCGAAATGAAAATTGTGCCTATAGAGGATGATCCTTCCATGTTTCTAAAGAATATTTTGTATGAAATTCCATATGTAATGTACCTTGTCAAAGGATCTTTGATCGTCAAAATTAAAGAGCCCTCTGATCTCCTATTACACCGGTTAGGGTTTTGAATTTCTTATTTCAAATCGACTTCTTCTTCAAAATATCTCCAACATTGCATAACCCAGTTAAATTTCTAATCACTTCCTTCGAAATAAGATAGAGTTTTTCCAAATTTAGAGTATCTTCATTCAATCTGCTCAAGATGAACCTAACCACTTCCGCATTGTCAAAATAAGGAAATTCATTCCAAATGTCCAAACTCCTATGTTTCACTCCTTCGAGCCACTTCAATTCGCTGGTAGGAAACATATCTCTTACATCCCTAATCTTCCTGCTACTGTATTCATCCAAACTCACAATTCCCTTGATTTGCTTCATTTTTCGTATCAAACAAGGTTTTTCTACTGAGCACAAAGTTATAAATTCTACAAGTGAATGGAATGCCTAATGAATTCCCCACTGAATCAACTTGAATCCTTCAAAATTATGCTCTAGAAGCTCTTTCACTATTCTTTTTCAATGCAAAGTGATAAATAAGGGTTCCAAGTATCCTTTTATAGCCTCACACACCTAACTTTTTCCTGCAATAAATGCTCTACCCTAGGAGTTTTGGTTACTTTGCTCTCTCAGACAGCAAGAGAAGAATCCATCTGTGGGCCTTCAAGATCTCAATTTACAGATAAAGTGATCATGGATACATTTGTTGGCTGATGGAACAACTACTTATAACTTCCTGTATTCCGGTGCCAACTACTGATAGGGGGAAAAGGATTTTTCTTGGAAGACTCCCACTAGGCTGATGGCCTAAGATCAATTTCTAGAGGAATTATTGGAGGGATTACCATAGGTAGCTTCTGGTACGGGCTTATCAAATTCACTCTTCTTTATCCATGTTTTCTTCATCTAATCTCTTATTTCTTTCACAGTCACTTTTCCTTTTCCTTTGTCATTTTTTTGTGAATTTCTTTCTTGATATACCAGACCTCTTCTATCCATGTTCTTATTCTTGCAACATCTTGCAATATGACCAAATCTATTGCAATTGTAACACACCGTATTTCTTTGTCTAGGAAATTCATTCCATTGATTTCCCCTTGATCTACATTGGTTAACAACATGTCCAAATCTTCCATAGGTGTAGCATTTTACACTCCTTATACTGACAACCATACTTCTACATTCAATTGACTTATGACCAAACTTATTAAAACTAAAAAACTGACCAAGAAATGATGGACTACTTGAATTTACTTTTCTTCTACATTGAGAAGTAATATGACCAAATTTACTACAAGCAAATCAATAGCCATTAAAATTTTGAGCTTTGGGTTGTCTTACCAGATACCTTCTGCCTTTGTTCATCTGATTTCTTTGTCTGGGGTCCTTGTGTTCAGATCTAGAACTTTATTCCTTCTCATATCCAAGGCCTCACTTATCATTTGCATCCTTCTGTCCTTTAGTCATCTCATCAAGCTTAGCAGAACTGATCCTAAACTTCTCCTTGTATTCATTTGCAGTAGAGAGTTCATCTCTAAGAATAACTGTCTGTCTTTCAAGCTCTTGTTCATTACTTCTGGATTGTTGTAGTTCAATCTCTAGCTGAATGAATCCACTATTAACTCTACTGCATTCTTCATATTTCTCTTTCAAGGACTGAGCTAGATTATTCTCATTCTTCTTTCTTTGTTCAATCTCCTTATTTAGCTTCATCACCACATATTCTATCTCAAGCTTTAGAGTAGCATTGTCCCTAGAAAGCTTTTCACATTCTTCACTTATTTCTTTTAGGGTCTGATTTAGGTGAACATCTTCCAAGATTTTATTTTCTATCTGTTTCAGCTGATCACACAGTTCCTTCCTCTTTTTTCTTGACTAATTGATTTTATCCTTCAATGATTGGATGAATATTTCAACATCCACAAGATTTTCTTTCAACTCTAGGACTTCTGCTTTAGACTAATCAAGATCATCAAGTGCTACGATAAGATGATGTTGAAGACTAACAGAGTCCATTGTACTTTAAGATCCAACTCAAGTTGTTAAGCTTTCGAAGAGGGACGTGCTCTGATACCAATTGTTGGACTCACACACATCGGCCAAACCATAGCTAGGACCCAAAAAAAATTTCTCAAACATAGAAATAATTAAACAATCATCCCTTATACATCCACAACATGCTTCATTGATTAGGTCGGCCATAATGAACAAGTAGACAAAAAATCATTCTACCGGATCTCTTTAGTCATACATGGATTAATGCAACATGAAAAAACTTACCAATAAGGTACCATACATGCTTAACAACCTATCCTGGGGATCCACAACACAAGACGATGATCTGGTGAAGCATACAAATCAACTAACTAATCAAATACCCCATTCTTCATGCTTTCTACTGTTAACACATTGTCTTCTACATTTCCTACCGATATGACTAGGTTCGGATCTGCACACCACAATAGTGACTTCACTTGCCATCAATTACAACACTAGAAGCCATACCAATAATCTCCCTGAGCTATATTCCAACAGGATAAGCTTATGTATGAAAACCATGTTTGAAAGTCCTAGAATTTTTTTGTTCCTTATGAAGTGAAACTAAGATCTAAGGAAGGAAAATAGTAGTAATAATTCTACATACTTTTAAGTTATTAATTGAAGCTTGTGTGTTATGTTGAAGAAGTATGCTTGTTCTTGAACATTCTTACTAAAGAGATCTTAGGTATAGATGAGTTTGGGTTATGTATTGTAACATTTTAAGGTCATGATGAAAGAAAGAAATAAGGAAGTGAATGATCAACTATAGAATGGATGTAGGAAGTTTGTAAAAGGTGTAAGAAAATGTATAGTTCACCTATATATCCCTTTGGGGTGTCAAGTGTAAACATGCAAAGTGTGCAAGCCCCTATCATGTCATCAAAGAAATTTGTCGATTGAAAGATATAGAGCCATAAATTTTAGTGGTATTTTTGGGTTTCAAAATGTTATCTCTCATAAAATTAGAAAACACATATCAAAGTTTAGTGGTAATAAGCATGAATCGACATCTAAACATCTACAAGAGTTTTGTGACTTGATGGGAGATTATGAGATAGGCCATGAAGATATTGTCATGAAGTTTTTTGCTCAATCTTTAATGGAAGATGCCAAAGATTAGTTTTCAGATTTTCTAGCGTGTTCTATCTCTTCATGGAATGAGTTTATGGTAGCATTCATAGAATAGTTTGGTGAGAGAATTGATGCAAGTTCAGTGATACAAAATTTCATTGACATTCAAAAAGAAAAAGAAAGTTGGTTTTTAATTTCAATTTGAGATTTACAAAGGAAATAAGGGATATTCTAGAAAACATAAGACCAAATGATACATTGTGTTTGGTTGTATACCTAGGTGATGAAGAAACAAGTTTCACTTAAGGGATAAAGATCTTTTAACACTTCATTAGGCATATCAAATTACCATGGATATTAAGAACAACTCAAAATATTCAATGCTAAGAGGACATATGTCAACTAGTGTTGGTTATCCTAGCACTTCTCATGCAAATGAAATTTATGGGACAAACAATAAAAATGATTGTCAAGGTGATAAAACTTCTACTGTTACAATTAGTCTATCATTGCATAATGCAACTAATGATGAAATCTAGGTTGAATATGAGGAAAATTTGAGTAGTGTTGATCTTATGTCTTTTTTTTTCATTTTTTTTACATGAAGAGGCACAAGGGAGAATTACCATATGATTTGTTTCCAAGGTTTTTGGATACCTTGTTGGAAGTCCCCAAAAATTTCAGGCCTGAGGTTTCAATGTGCATTGATTTATTTTGTGAAATCTACGAGTCAGGTTCGAGTTCCTTACCAAAAGAGTTGAAGCCTCATAATTTTGATCAAGTATTTGATTGGATAGAAATTGTTGAAAGAGTATGATGTGATTATGCACAAAGTGTGATATCCCAAAATATAAATGTCATCTATCCTATTGAGAAAAATCAGAACACGATACACACAAGTGAAAAGAGTATGTCAAAAAATAATGATCCATCTTGTATAAATAAGGATAATGATTGTAATCATCCCACATGCAACATATATGTAGATAAATATAACAATGATGAAGATAAAGATACATGGTATGATGAAAAAATAGATGTAAATTCCATTATATTTCCTAATAAACTTGGTGGAAATCACTCAATTCAAGGGAAAACTTGGATGAATAGTCCAATTAACATTGAAAAGACTTTCATTGGAGTATCAACCAATGCTAGTAGGCTTGTGATGGCACTATAATTGTATGTGCTTTCAAAGACCCGAGGTTACCTATATTATCCTATTGAAGGTATTAAACTTGCCATAAAATAAGAAAAATGCATAATAGTAAAGGAAGTAAAGTTGGTGGTTTAGCTATGGGTGCCTACATCTTAGTTTGTAACTAAACTGTTGCTAATAGGTAAAATATTGAAACTAACTAGAAACTAATAACTAAACCTGTTCTACTCTCTAAAGTACTACAATTGAAATGAATGCAATCATGAACATGAAAAAAAAAATGAATAACTTGATTTATGAAAATCTATCTTAACTGATTATGCAATTATGAAGTAACTACTAATAGAAATTAAAATTGTAAATATAGTAAAGGGAAACACCTGAGTGGCCCTTGCTTAGGTGGATGTCTCCACTAAGCTAAACAAAATCTAAATCTTCAGATTCCATGTAATCATATTAACTTAAGATCATTCATTGCACATTCCAAAATATCACATGAAATTTTTCTCAAAGATTGTATTCAGAAAAACCATGTTTGAAAAATCAACATGTCTATGTAATAACAACTAAAATATTGAAAAGTATTTGATAACCAAATCCACAACTGAAATATTAATCAACTCTCTATTCTAAGGACTCAACCACTGGCTATATACATGCACGGGGGAGTTTATTCAAAAAACAACTCTAAATAGAAATCATTAATCACAACTCTCCTAGATATCAAAGCGTAACTAAGATTTAGCTATCCTAACTACAACTGAAAATAAATAAGAATCCAAATAGTATTAGAACTTTGCAATAACAAAATTGAAATGTGGAACATAGAATCAGTTATACAATAATTCTAATGATAGCAGGGTTCTCCTTCTTCAAGGCCTTTATTACATTGTCATAATGATGCATGATTATTTCATCAGATGTATCCATGTTGTAATTATTTCATTCAATGTATTTAGGAACATCCCCTATTTCACTGTCTAGGAACTCCTTCAACCGTGGGTTGCATTTCATAGTTATTGCAGGCTATAGTGTCTTCTCAGGCTACAAGAGGTTAGTTCATAAAACACATACACAATACTAACTACCATGATTAAACAAAAATATCAACTATAATCTAGATATATGAACATATAAATCAAACAACACCATCATATCATAATTTCATTTCCATATACCTTAACCAAGTTCAAGGTCTGTATAATAAACATAAAGGATGAAATACTACAGGAATAATTGTCTTACAAATTTCTGATAAGTAGAATAAAGATAACAAAAAACTAGCTAATAAATGGGATCATCACTCCCCCCAACTATCCTTTTTCTTTCCCTCAAGCAAGTGAACTAGGAGGAAAAGTTATAGTGCAATTTAATCTCCCTAAGGTCCATGAGAATATTTACTTCCTTGATCTTCTTCAGGTAGAATCCCCTATAATATGAAAGCCTATTCATCTTGGTAAGTTCAATCTACTCACATTATTACCTCTTATCCCATCTCCAATGCGGTATTAGATAAAGAAGGATAGGTTGTTGGAATGTTAATGATAACCATTTAAGTGCAAGGTTACCAACAATATTCATATATACACAATTGTTCTAGAATATACATGAAGTTGTATACTGAATGTGGCTCTTTTCTTTGTAGTTCTAGAGTCAAGCTATCCCATCTCTACTACACATTGTTATAACTTTGATGAACCAATCCAATTGCAAGTGTCTTCATCCTACTATTGTCCAACATCCTCAGTCTCACGATTTTTCCTTTTAGTCCTTTGTACTTCAAAAGTTGTAATCATTCATTTATGATTGCATTAAGATCATTTGATTCCTTCCTTACTAGAAGAGTAATAGATTTTTCTCTCTCCTTATATTCCTCCATAAGTTCACCCTTGAAACTTTCATTCCTGAAGTAAAATGCTAGTGCTTTGACCTATAAATCCCCCAAAAAAATCAAGGGGTTCCACTCTGTTTCCTCAAGCACTACATAGTTGTGTAAATAGTACTCACAAAGACAATCTTGTTCATTTGGTGTAGAGTAAACAAAAACATTAAGAAAATCATATTTCTCGCTCAATCTAACTAACTCGTTACTTATTAGCCTACTAAACTGAAAACTTAGAAACCAATGCATAAGTTCTTGCTAGGGGTTTGGATCTTATAATTTGAGTAGCCTTATCTACCATTTCCTCCACTTTGACTGCTAACTTGTTCAACTCAATGTCCTTCCCCAAAATGCATTGTTCATGTGCTTGTTTGACCAAAGGTCTATCGACTGGTGCCTTCCCAAGCCTACCACTAACTTCCCTTCTCTTCCCATACCAGTGATTTTTGTCTTTTTCGGTGGTTCCTTGATGCCCCTACAGATGGGTCCATTGCCAGTGTTCTTTACTAGCACCCTCAAACATTTGGAGGAAAGCTCTATTTTTTCAGACACCCTCTCTGGTATTTCCCGATGACGTCAACAATTTTCTAGGAGCCTGAACTTTTCCAGCAATGGAAAAATTTTCTTGGGGTGGTACATAGTGAATATTTCATTTTCTAGAATATTCTGTCCATTTTCAAATGGCAGATTTTTTTCTCAGAAGAGCGAATTTCTTTCCTGTCGGAGGGGAATATTTTGTGAATATTCCTCACATGACCAGTGATGTTGGTACGAAATTCCCTCCTGTACCATGGGGACGGGGGGGACTAAACCTCATGACCTCTTGCCTGCAACAAGATGCTTTAGCCAATTGAACTAGGCTTCTTGACCCTTTTTTATTCTTTGTATTGAACCTCTTTTTCTTTTCTTCCTTTTTAACTCCTTTCTGCCACATTAAAGCTAGTTACCCATGCATTTCAGTGAGATGGAGAACTTACCATATGGAAACTCTTACATTCCTATTTCTGGAGGCAACCTTCCATTTTTCACTTGATCAATTCTTCAGACTATTGGTACTTGTGCCATCTGTATCTTTGAGTTCTTGATGTTTTCCTTGGTTTTCCATTGGATTTGAGTAGTGTCGTTGGGGGCACTCATACAAATTCTTGTCTGCTTGATCATGATCATCATATGTTTCAACGGAGGTTCTTCTTTTACCCTTTCAACAGTCATTCTATGATAGTGTTTGTAAATTCTTCATGCTTCAGTGGTGTTTTTTTATGTTCATCCTTTGTTCCTATCTTTTGGGACAATTTCTTCTTGATTGGAGGATTCTTCGTCCTATACTCTTATTGGAGGCTTCTTTAGTCCTTCACTCTTTTTTGGAGGATTCGTTAGTCCTTCACTTGTTCCTATTCTTTTTGGGACATTCTTGTTTGGAGGCTTCTTAGTCCTTCACATGTATTTCTCTCTTTTGGAGAGGCATTTTTCCCATGAGGTTTTCTCATTTTCTCTTGTTGTGAGAGATCTTTTACATTTGTACATGGGTACCTCATTAGGCCTAGTTGTCGAGACCCATCTTTTCTTTCATGCATTTTGTCCTTAGTTTTTAGCTTCTCCCTAAGTTCATCTTAAGGGGGGTGTTGAAGTAATAAGGTTAATTACTTAATTAATTCAATCATATGGATTAATTAATTAAGTCACTTTTTACTTTATTTTCACTTAAGCTAAACTTAGGCCCTTTCATAATTAATTAATAATTAATTATTCATCCTAGGGCTTTCACTTTAGGGTTTTGATCTCCTTTCCTAAGGATTGATCTCTTTGTAATTATTCACTTCTTGGTTAATGCATTCTTGCTTCATATTTAGAGAGCACCATTATTGTGTCTCTTTTTATTTTCTCCTAAATCCCTTTTCTTGTGAAAATTCATTAACAACTTTCTATAACCGAAATTGAAGAGATAGAGTGGTGTGATGAGTTGGAGTCTTGATAGGAGGGGTTTGCTACTTTCTGCTGCAAGTTGCATATCCCCTATTTTAATAATGGCAAGTTGTGCCAACAGGTCTAGATTTTCCCCATGTCCATATGTCTATAATTTCTCCACCATCTCTTGAATCTTTATCTCCCTCTCTTTATCCCTTTGTTCATAAGTTTTAACTTGTTCTTCTAACTGATTAATTATTTCTAATACTTCCTCCAATTCCTTCCTAACACTCCTTTCTTCTAAAAACACTTCCTCATCCTTTAAATTTTGATCATCACAACCCTTTGTGTATTCAAAACCTTCATTACATGACATCAATTTAGATCCATAAAAATAATAAACTAGTTATTATGGTGTGGCTCCTTCCTATGTGGCATGCATAGTATCATATGGAGCTCATTGTCATGCATGGTGGAATAAAAACATGCGGTGTAAAACTATATTTCATCAATAGGGAGCTACATGATAATATTAACAATGGTTATCCCTATCCATACACTTGGGGAGTATGAATAACTAGTCATGTGAGGTGTGTATCCTTTCTAAAGGATCCTCTCTTTATCCATTGTCTCCTTAAAATATTAGTGTAGAAAGTAAACTAACATTTTAAGGGGGGCATATTCCCCCCATATATTATGGCATCTTCTAAGAATTTAATTCATGTACCCCTTTAGTGGTGGTATTATGCATGTTATCCCCTAAGGTGTGGCCATGCAAATCATTCATGTTCCCTTTTAGTGGTGGTACTATACATGATATATCCCCTAAGGTGTGGCTTTGCATATCATTCATGTTCCTCTTTAGTGGTGGTATTATGCATGATATCCCCCATCCTATGGCCTTGCAAATCATTTGTGTGCTCCTTTAGTGGTGGTTTTACACATGATATCCCATAAGGTGTGGTCTTGCATATCATTTATGTGCCCCTTTAGTGGTGGTATCATGCATGATATCCCCTAAGGTGTGGCCTTGTAAATCATTCACGTGCCCTTGTATAGGAGTGAATTTGCACCCCTTGAATTCCCTTTTTACCCTTCCTCACTTTAGAAAACCAAATTTGAAGGCTAAATTCCACATAAGCCCATTGCCTTCATTCCACTTGGAATCCATTTTGTGTGTCGATAGAATAATAACTGTCAGGTACACCCACGCGATGCGTAGACGTCCACATGGTGCACTTATGTCCTTGGAAGATTCCTACATTTGGAGCCTACAAAGGTGCTACACTTCCCATTGGAGGTTGATTTGTAATGCCCCCTTCGACTAACTAACCTGAATATGGCCATTATCCTCATTGTTCCCTCAAATTCACTCTTCTTTCATGCATTTCAACTTCTTCACAAGTCCAAGCAACCTTCTAAGCATTCAGTTCATCTTTCCAAGCATTCTTTAAGAATTCTACACAACTTTTCTTTCATCAACTAGTCTCAAGCAACACTTTGGTACTCCATAGCAACAACAACAACACTCCATCAAATCCATAAAGCAAGTGTGGAAAACCACCATTATAGCAAGGGCTTGAGTCCTCTCATTTTATCCTCCATTAGCTAGTGAGCTCTTGGTGGAGGTGGTAAGCTTTCTACTCCTCTCCTCTATGATTTGGTTGAGTAGCACATTATTGTTTTGTAGTGTTTTTGTGTTCTTTACTTCATTTCCTTCTTTATCATATATTTCTCCATTGTTGCAAACTTGGCTGTCCATGGAGGTGGAAACACCAAAATGGGGGTTTGACTGAGGTAGGCCCCTATATATCCCCAACAAATTTCCCTCTTTCTTGTGTGCAGGTGGAAGTGCATTTGGAGCTAGCTGGCGAACAAGCTCTTTTTTGAGATCATTCTTGTCACCCTAGCATTAATCTACTTAATTTATCACATCCATTTATATATTTCTTATTTCATAACTTGTTATTTTGTTCCCTTAAAAACCATTAGCTAGGCCGTTAGTCTATTTTCTAGTGATTAACCTTACCTTTTTAGTCTTATGGTCGTACGAATGCTAGTGCACCTAAGAGACTCCAGCACATTGCGCTATCATCTCATAACCATGCTTTTTTCCTTGGACTGAGAGCTACTTGAGGTGTAGTTTTTAACCTAAAAATAAGCTCGCCTAGCCCCATTTTGAGTTTTAGGTCTGTAGAGCGATCAAAGGACCTCATAGTCCTCATCATTCTCATCCCTCATTTCAAAACACCTCTTTAAGCTAAGGTAAGTTAGGGTAGCCTTCCACTCTTGGCTCTCCATGACCTGGGGCCTTGAACATGGTTGGTCCCTATCTCTTACATTTTTGGTGAACTCGACATGAACCAATGTCTGTTCATCTATTGGTGTTGAGGATTTTCCCTTATACCTTGTGATCGTTGTGCCCCTAAGTGTTGTGAAGGTTTATGAGTGTCACAACCCAATCCACAACCTCTGATTATATTGTTATGAGAAGTATATGAAACCTTCTAATGGAAAGGATGAAGGTTACTATTGGTTTCTCTATAGGACTTTTCTCTGGTCCTACCATTGGTTTGGCCACACAAGAACAATTGTCAAGGGGCAAGATAGGATTCTCTAATGATACCAACCATGTCCCCACTCCTCCTATGTCTCCTACACCATCATCTGTAGATGAGCATGAGGTTGTTCACATTCCTACAAAATATGTCTCCACCCTCAGCAAAGGGTTGGGTGACTTGGAACATCACTTGTAAGGAGACCTGAAGTTGGCAAGAGCCACCCGGGTTATCGCCGAACTAAAGTATATGGTCAAAAAAGACTGAACAGAAATATAACTCTTGGCTAGTCTCTCTAGTCTGACTAATGCATGTGCTCTTCCAAACAATCCTAACATTATACAAGGAGCCACTTTTGAAGATGATGAGAGATAGCTAGGACTATCAATTCCTCCTACGTTTGTATACATGACTGATACCGTACCCTCCATCAACATATCCTCTTCCTCTGAGGGATCTGACACTATCAAAGTAAACAAGATCCCCTTGGGTTTCTGCTTCACCCCTTCTGTAACCTCTAGTGGTGGGGGTTTTGGTAGTGGTGGTGGCTTTAGTAGTGGAGGTGGTGCTAGTGGAGGTAGTTCTGATGGAGGTCATGGTGGTGGCTTTGGAAGTGGAGGTGGCTCTGATAAAGGCCCTACTAGTGGCGGTGGCTTCGGTAGTGGTTTCGATGGCAGTCACACTAGCGATTTTGGAGGAGGCTCCTTTGGCCCTTTATCTTCTAATGACCCTATTTTGAACACTCTTCTTCAAAATATGGGTAAGATTCAGAGCTAGTTAGCGAGTCTCTCTGAAGCCTCTACCCAACCTATCTTCCAACCCTTCTTTTGGCATAGCCCATTATCGGTTGCAAACCTGAACACTCCCTTCCCTTAGGGAATGGAGATTCCTAAATTCAAAAAATGTGGCAGAAAATGTGACCCAAAAACACATGTGTCCGCCTTTAATGACCTATGCATAGACTTCTTCCATCATGATGCATTGATGGCCAAACTATTCCCTCGATCTCTCAAGGATACAATACTTGAATTGTACTATTCCTTGCTCGATAATTCTATTTTCTCATTTGATCAACTTGTAAACCAATTTCTACAACAATTTCAAGCTAACATCGGGCCGAAGATGATGTTTTCAGATCCTGTATGATGCAAACAAGGTGATAACAAAAGATTACTAATTTTATAGTGTGATATCAAGTGCTCTTCTCACAAATCTCGTATCCGCTACCCGATTTTGACGTGTAGAAGGTATTCATAAGGAACTTACAAAGGCCTTGGCAAGAGAAGTTTTCCCTTATGAAATACCCTTCTTTCACGCATTTTTGTGTAGCCCTACAGGAGTGTCATGTCCCCAAAATCTCAAACCCTAATGTGGAAATACGACTAAATAAATAAAATGAATAACAATATAAAAATTAAAAATATAAATATAAATATTAATTTAATGTTATTATAAAGATAATTATCATAATTGTCAAATATAAAAATATAAATATTAACAAAATAAATATTTGCAATCTCATATTAACTAGTTGTGAACCATGGTTCCAAACTTGCACATACACAAGAAACAAGCAATAAGTTAAATCAAATGTAAGGTTAGTAACATGATTCCTCAAGAAATTCATTTAAATTGCAAAAGAGAGAGGAAATGAAATGAAGAACACACCAAAACCTAAAACATATCAAATCGTATTCTAAAGCAAAGCAAACTCTTAATCTTTTGAGGGAATTGGTGCCAATTTGATGTGAAAATTGGCCCTTTCCCAACTCCAATGATGCAATGGTGATTTGGTGATGAAATTTGATCCACTTTGATGAAGAGTGATGAATGCTCCAAGATGAAAACCTGCATAACCTAGCTATAACTCAAAAGTATGGATGAAGATTGCTAAATATTTGAGTATAGTAAGTTTACTCAAGTTGTGGATGCCAAATACAATAGAGGAGCTCTCTATTTATAGAATGACAAGTTGAAAGAATGCCCAAAATAGAGCAATGTGGGACTAAATTTCATCCAATGGCAAAGTGCCACTTGTCCAAATGTGAATGGGCCAATGATGTGCAAGTTTTGATGAATGTGCCAATAAATGCCAATATTTGAATTTTGAAATTGTATTAATGACAAGGTGGAGGGAGAGTCAAATGGAGTTATGGCCACTTGGCTTAATTCAAGAGGACTTGTAAGAGGGAGTGAATGCCTTGTTGGAAGGATAAAGTCAACTTAGATTTGAATTTCAAACTTGAAGAATATTCCTCCTTTATGCCATGTTGAAGATAAATAGAGATTTAATAAATCAAATAACTCTATTTTCATGTGCAAGTGGCAAAACATGGAGGATGGGACATGAGAAGCAATTAAATTAATCAAGGTTAATTAATTTAATGAAGGATTAAATGATGTGACCTATTTGACTTAAATTTATGGATTGATTTAAATCAAATATGAGAATAATATGATTTAAATATTTAATTAAATAAAGGGTTTTGATTTAGTTAACTAAGGGGATGAAGGAAGATTAAATTAAATAAGGTTTTAATTTACTCAATTTAATGGATGAACTTTAGAGATTTAATTAAATAAAATTAATTATTCAATTAAATAGGGATAATTAGATTAGACTAATTGATTTAATTATCGAGAAAGGATGACTTAACTAGATAATTGATTTATTTAATTAAGAGAGGAATATTGATGAATTTAATCAAATAAAGGCATTTGATTAAATGGTTAGACTGAAGGATGATTCAGGATGAAGCAATGTTAGTGGTTAGGATCAGATGTACAATGTCAATTAGTACATTTTACACGTCTACACTATTATATTCTAATAATATAAAAAAAACTAATATAAACTTATGAATATAAAAACACATGATATGTAGAATGAATAAATATAAAATAATAAACAAAAAATAATAAATGTAAAATAATACAAAGCAAAAATCATAAAAGAAATAATATTGAATAAAAAAATGACAAATATAAGAAAGATACCAAAAATTGATTCATAAATTGGTTCCTTGGCATGGCAATTAGGAGGCAGCGATTACTAAATTGCTAGACTAATCAACTCTTGCTATGAATCAATCCCAAGGGCAGACAGTGCATAAAGGCACGCCACTTGCCAAAAGGTAAGTGAGACTTTGTTTGATCAGTCAATAAAAGGAAAGACCATGTTGAATCTCAGTTGTGTTTACAGTTTGTCCTTGATGACAAAATCTCTTTTAGTTTGTTCTCATTGATAATCTGTCTCAAGATGGTTCTCCTTGCAATTCATAGGCATTGGTTGTTTCTCTTTCGGGCTTACTCATATCAGAGTGAGAATGGTAGGGTCTCCCTGATCCACTTTGAAATGTCTGAGTTTCCTATCGGCAAGACATTTCAGATGTCATGTCGATTGAATTTATCATATAGGCTGATGTCGACAAGACTTCTCTTTTGTTTCGGCTACAGAAAAGTGTTCTCTATTGGCATATGTAATACCGTCGGGATGAGGTCTTATCGATTTCATTATGTCTCCCTGACCCACTTCAGAATTGGCATATCGGTAAAGGAAATCATCTTCAGTGTAATGTTTCATCGAGAACTTTGTGTCTTGGCGACTAGCACAAGAAAGTTTATATTGGCATAAGTTATACCGATCGAAGGTTGAATGGGAACATATTAGCAAGTGTTTAAGGTTTTGGTGAAGGGCCATAGCAAAAAGGTTATGTCTCCCTGACTGATGCATGTGGAAGTCTATCAGCAGGAGTGTTGTTTTCGGTATGTAGTCTCACCGAAGACATAGTGTCTCACCGACCATGCACAAAAATGTCTTATTGGCAATGGTTTTTCTTCGGTATAATGCCACAATGAACCTATGAAGTCTTGGTGACAAAGTCAAAATGAATGGCTTTCGGATAGAGGTTGATAATGTCTCGGTGATCTAAGGTGTGTTCGGGTTGTTTCGGTATGACACAATATATTCTACGAGAGGTCTCCCCGATGATGGTATGCTATAGCGAATCTCATAAGATAGACGGATGCATCGGCGAGAGAATCATAATGTCATAGCGACACACAAGGGATAAAGTCTATCGGTAAAACTAATGGCTATCGATATAATATTTTGGCGAGGTTTTCTTATCTTTCTGACTGACAACGTAAAGGTATGCATCTCAGTAAGAGTTGAGGTTTTTAGCGTGAGGTCTTGGGAGTGACCTTCGATCTCGCCGATGGAGCACAATGGGAGTTTTTGTCGATATTGGATTTGACTTATCTCAGCGACACACAAGTGGATGAATACTTTCAGAAAGACATGGTGTGCTCTACAGGAGGTCTCCCCGACATCATAATGTTATAGCGAAGCACATAAGACAAAAGGTTTATGTCGGTGTGAGAACATTAATGTCTTGGCGATCTATTGTGAGCTCAAGGCTTTTGAAAAAGCAAAGCATCATCTACAAAATGTCTCCTCGATAGTGAATGTCACAATGACAAACAAAGGGATGACTAACGGTGATAAAGTTGCCTTCGGCATAGGTATTGAATTGTCTCAACGATTGGAAAGAACATAACACATTGCTCTCGGCATAACATAATGTATTCGTTATGCCTTCTCCCTGACTCCGATGGGTCACAGCGAAAGAAAATAAGGAAAAAGGAACGCAACTCGCATAAGGTCATAGTGAATCACAAAGAACACGTGGCGACTATTGTCTCAGCGAATGTTTTTCAAAGTCTCATACAACTGTGGCCAGCATGGATTTTTCTAAGTATAGTTTCATGCAAACATCTTTGGTTGGTACTCCTTGAGATAGATATCTCTAAATGAGGGGTTGGTGCTCCTTGAGTGGGTGCTCAAAAATCAGCCTATAAGGCATTGTGAACTTTAGTTTAAAAGATTAAGCCTAGAAGGCATTTAGGGAGTGGTTTTTATACCCAGGAGGGTTTTCCACTCGGTAAAATCTTGAGTCTTCTTGTTCTTCTGAGTTCCTTTACTGTGTTGATTATTTCAGTTCACTATTTGGTTATTACTTTTCTCAATTCTATTTTTAAATGATTACATTCAACTCATGAATGCATTAATCAGAGTATATTGAGATAATATCTGAGCTATGGTTTTTGAATTTGTGAAAATTGGTCAAATCTATTAAGACACTGATTCACCACCCCCTCTTAGTGTCATTTTAACTCCAACAATTGGTATCAGAGTGTAGGGTCCTCTGATAGGTTTAATTACCTTGGATTGATCTTGGTCTTGGAGTTTGTTTTTAATGGCACATTCTCAAGACGGTGCCTCTATATCCAGAGCTCTGTTATTTGATGGAACTGATTATGTGTTCTAGAGAATCAAAATGGAAGCTTTTCTTATTTATTTTGATGTTGATGTTTGGAGCATTGTTTTAGAAGATTACAATGTACCAGCCACTATTCCCGCTGATGCTGCTGAAAAGAAGAAGTATGAAACAAATGCCAAATTTAAGCATGCCCTCTTGTGTGGGTTAACTAAATATGTGTTCATTAAAGTCATGCATTGCAAATCTGTTGATAGAATTTGGGAAAAACTTGAAACTATATATCAAGGGAATGAGAAAGTCAAACTGTCAAAAATCATTACACTCAAACATTAGTTTGAGGATTTGAAAATGAAGGATGATGAAAAAGTGGCTAAATAATTCCTAAGATTTGATGAAGTTGTCAATTTAATGAAAGGTCTAGGTCAAGAGGTTAATGAATTTGATGTGGTCACAGAGGTTGTTAGAACCTTACCATCCAAATTTGAATCTAAGGTTTCATCCCTAGAAGAAAAGAAACACTTTGATAAGCTTACCTTAGACAACCTACAAGGAATACTTACTGCCTATGAAATGAGAACCAACAAAAACAATTCAACAAGAAAAGAAACTACCTTTAACACTAAAAAGAAAGAAAAAGTTGAAGTCAGTGAATCAGAGTTGTCTGATTCTAAAGAATCCCATTTTGTTAGAAGATTTAAAAAGGGATCAAGAAAATATAAGGGAAAACTTCCCTTTAAATGTTTTAACTATGGAAAAATAGGTCACTTTGCTACAAAGTGTCCCTATTATGATCAAATCTGTGACAACGAGACAACTGAAAAACAACCTATGAAGAAGGCCTTCAAACCTAATCGAAACTTCTATTTCAAAAAGAAGAAAAGTCTATTTAGTAAGGATGAATCTGATATTGAGTTTGAAGATTCATCAACTGAAGAAGATGAAACTTTGTTCATGGCTGAAATTACTCAGCAAAATGATACAAACACCATTGACATTGAAGAAGGTAAAGTAGATCTTGAAAGTGAGTTGAAATGTGCTTTACAAGAGATCAAAAAACTCAAAAAACAAGTTCTTGCTCAAGAACATAAACCAGATCAAGAAATAATCTCTCTGAAAACTTAGCTTGAAGAAGCTAAAAGAGTTGAAGACTGTCTTCAAGAGACTATAAGCTGCAAAGATCAAAAAATTCAAAAACTGGAACAAGAAGTAGTCTGTCTTAGGAAGGAAATTGAAAAATATGAAAGCACTCTAAAACTAAATGAGATGCTCAGCAAGCAAAAGATGTACAAAGATAAAACTGGTGTTGGTTTTGAAAAGGGTGAATTCTCAATTGACCATGCAAAATAAAACCCCTCTTCTGAAGTCAAAGGTTCAGGTTCAAATCACTTAGAATTTGGTAAGGATCATTTTTAGTCTTTGAGAGGTAATAGATCTTCATACAGAGTCAATCCTTTCTTCTATGGTTATTGTTTTTTCTGCAACAAATTTGGCCATAAGGTGAGCACTTGCAGGCGTATGAATCCTAGAATACCCAGGTTTGGTCTTAGGCAACACTATGGTTTTTTTAGACAAATCAGATGTTTTAAATGCAATGCTTTGGGACATTCTATCGAATAGTACAGAACTAATCTGCAATCTAAACAACAAAAATTTAAAAAGGTTTGGAAACCTAAGTCTATCGACAACATTGTGCAAACTATGTTGGTTCAAACAACTTTTCATTCCAAGAAAAAAGACTTATGGGTCCTGGACAGTGTATGTTCTAACCATATGACTGGCGACAAGGATAAGTTTGTAAATCTTGAAGATTATATAGGTGGATATGTTAAGTTTGGTGATAACTCTGGTATTCAAATTAAAGATAAAGGTTCACTTCTTCTGAATGAAGACACTCCTATCTATAATGTGTATTATGTGGAAGGTCTCAAGCACAATCTTCTAAGTGTTAGTCAAATCTATGATAGTGGTTATCATGTTCTTTTCACTTCGCAGGGATGTGAGATTAAAAACAAGCTAGGAAAGGCTATTGCAGCTGGAAGGAGGACAAAAGGAAATGTGTACAATCTTCTCAACACATCAAGCAATGACAATAATCAAGGTATGTGTTTAATGAGCCAAATTGAAGAAAGTTGGTTATGGCATAAAAGATTAGGACACATAAACTTTGAAAATCTGGTTAGAATAAGTAAGAATCAGAATGTTAGAGGTTTACCAATCCTTAACAAGCCAGAAAATTATGTGTGCAAAGAATGTCTAAGTGGTAAACAAACTAAAATCAGCTTCAAAACAAAAGAACATTCTTCTTCAAAACCTTTACAACTTGTGCACACTGATTTATGTGGACCAACCAGAACAAGGTCTATTAATGGTGAAAGGTACTTTATGCTGTTTGTGGATGATTATACTAGAATGGTTTGGGTCACATTTCTTAAGCACAAATCAAAAGAATTTGAAAGGTTTAAAATCTTTCGTAAATTGGTTGGAAGGAATCTGATTTGAAACTTAAATGTCTGCGATCTGACAAAGGAGGTGAGTTCACTTCTCAAGAGTTTATTGATTACTGTGAACAACACGACATTAAAAGACAATATGCTGCAACAAAAATACCTCGACAAAATGGGGTAGTTGAACGTAAAAACAAAACTGTAAAAGAAATGGCTAGAACAATGTTAGATGAAGCTAAGTTGCCTGATATGTACTGGAAAGAAGTTGTTCATATAGCTATATACATTTTGAATAGAGTGCAAATTAGAGTGAAATCTAAACACACTCCTTATGAACTGTGGTATGGAAAAACTGCTTATGTCAAATACTTTAAATTTTTTTGAAGTAAGTGTTTTATCAAAAAGGATGATGATAACCTTGGGAGTTTTCAATCAAAGAGTGATGAGGGTATCTTTTTGGGATACTCAACTCACAGCAAAGCTTATAAATGCCTTAACAAAAGGCTTAATAAGATTGTTGAAGTTTTTAATGTAAAATTTGATGAGAGATCACATTTGTATGCTGAATCTTTGCAGGATAATGAGGAAGAAGAACTTGAACTAGAAATAATTTCAGAAGAAACTGAGTCAGCAAGCCCTAGAAATGAAATAGCAAGTCCTGAAAAGGTTGCATCAAAAGCTCTAACTAAATATCACCCCAAAGATCAGATTATTGGGGATAAAAATGCAGGAGTTCAAACTAGAAGAAAGGCTGCAAAATTTGATGAAAAGGCACAAATAGCTTTCTATCTAGTTACTCAGTTTGAGCCTAAAATTTTTAATGAAGCTCTCACAGACTCATGTTGGCTTAATGCTATGTAGGAAGAAATTGATCAAATTGAGAAAAATCAGACTTGGGAGTTAGTCCCAAGACCAGATGACAAGAATGTCATTGGAGGCAAATGGATATACAGAAACAAACTTGATGAAAATGGTAATGTCATTCGCAACAAAGCAAGATTTTTCTGCAAAGGATATGCTCAACAAGAAGGTATTGATTTTGGTGAAACCTTTGCACCCGTTGCTAGATTAGAATCTATCAAAATATTCTTGGCTTATTCTATTTATAAAGACTTTACTGTTTATCAAATGCATGTCAAAGCTGATTTTTTAAATGGCTATTTAGATCAAGTCTATGTTGAACAGCCTGAAGGATTTATGTGCAAAGATAAGCCTGATCATGTTTACAGATTGAAAAAGGCCCTCTATGGCTTAAAACAAGCACCTACAGCTTGGTACTGTAGGATTGACAGTCATTTTATTTCAAATGGTTTTGTTAGAGGAGGTGTACATAGAAATCTTTATGTTCAAACTGAAGGTTCTGATATTCTAGTTGTTGAAATTTATGTTGATGACACTATCTTTGGCTGCAACAATGTTACATTAAGTAAAAAATTCTCTCAGCTAATGGAATCTAAATTTGAAATGTCATTATTAGGAGAATTAAATTTCTTCTTGGGTCTTCAAATCTCTCAACGTGAAAATGGAATATTTCTTTATCAAACCAAGTATGCTAGAGAGATGCTCAAGAAATTTCAGATGGATGAATGCCATCCAGTTAGCACTCCAATGATTACTGGATGCAAACTTACTAAGGTTGATGATTCCCCTGATACAAATCAAATTGAATATAGATCAATGATTGGCAGTCTGTTATATTTAACTACCTCTAGACCTGACATTATGCAGGCAGCGTGCACTGTTGCACGGTTTCAGGCATCACCTAAAGAAACCCATGTCACTACTGTTAAAAGGATTTTTAAATATATTCAAGGCACTCTTAATTATGGTCTTTGGTATCCTAGAAGCAATTATTTTTCATTGATTGCATATACTGATGCTGACTGGGGTGGTTGTTTGGATGGTAGGAAAAGCACCAGCGGTGTTGCATTCTTTCTTTGTGATTGTTTAGTGGCATGGCACAACAAGAAACAAGAATCCGTTTCTCTCTACTGTTGAAGCAAAATACATTGCTGCCACTTCATGCTGTACTCAAGTTCTTTGGATGAGTCAAACTCTATCTGATATGGGTATTGGAATTCCTAAACCTGTTTCTATTCTCTGTGATAACACAAGTGCGATAAGTATCTCCAAAAATCTTGTTTTGCACTCTCGCACTAAACATATTGCTATCAAGTTTTACTTTCTTTGAGAAAAGGTTTTGGTTAATGAAGTCTGCTTACAGTTTGTTGGCTCTCAAGATTAGGTGGCTGATATTTTTACTAAGCCCTTAGCTAAAGAGTTATTTGAAAGGTTGAGACTTCGATTGGGAGTTATCTCTCAATATTTACTTCTCTGATTTTCCATGCATTGGCTTAGGGGGAGCATGTTATATGTTTTGATTCACTTACAACTCTCCTACAATCTTGGTTGCTGCACTGTTACTCTTTTTTTTGTAGCTGTTTCTCATGGTATTTTAGTTGGCTTCTCTATTGTGTTCTTCTATTCTTTGCCTTGAGGCAAAAAGGGGGAGAGTCTTTTTGTGTTTTTCCATTAAGGACAAAGGGGGAGTTTGTTGAATCTTAGTTGCGTTTATAGTTTGTCCTTGATGACAAAATCTCTTTCAGTTTGTTCTCATTGATAATCTGTGTCAGGATGGTTCTCCTTGCACATCATAGGTATTGGTTGTTTCTCTTTCAGGCTTACTCATATCGGAGTGAGAATGGCAAGGTCTCCCTGTTCCACTTTGAAATGTCTGAGTTGCCTATCGGCAAGACATTTTAGATGTCATGTCGATTGAATTTATCATACAGACTACTATCGGCAAGACTTCTCTTTTGTTTTAGTGACATAAAAGTGTTCTCTATCGGCATATGTAATACCATCGGGATGAGGTCTTATCGATTTCATTATGTCTCCCTGACCTGCTTCAGAATGGGCATATCGGCAAAGGAAATTGTCTTCGGTGTAATGTTTCATCGAGCGCTTTGTGTCTTGGCGACCGACACAAGAAAGTTTATATCGGCATAAGTTATATCGATCGAAGGTTGAATGGGAACATATCGACAAGTGTTTAAGGTTTTGGTGAAGGGTCGTAGCGAAAAGGTTATGTCTCCATGACTAATGCATGTGGAAGTCTATCAGTAGGAGTGTTGTTTTCGGTATGTAGTCTCACCAAAGACATAGTGTCTCACCGACCGTGCACAAAAAGGTCTTATCGGCAATGGTTTTGCTTCGGTATAATGTCACAGTGAACCCGTCAAGTCTTGGCGACAAAGTCAAATGAATGGCTTTCGGCGAGAGGTTGATAATGTCTTAGCGATCTAAGGTGTGTTTGGGTTGTTTCGGTATGACACAATATATTCTACGAGAGGTCTCCCCGATGACGGTATGCTATAGCGACTCTCATAAGATAGAAGGATGCATCGGCAAGAGAATCATAATGTCATAGCGACACACAAGGGATAAAGTCTATCAGTAAAACTAATGGCTATTGATATAATATCTTGGCAAGGTTTTCTTGTCTTGCCGATTGATAACGTAAAGGTATGCATCTCAGTAAGAGTTGGGGTTTTCAGCGTGAGGTCTCGGGAGTGACCTTCGGTCTCATCGATGGAGCACAATGGGGGTTTTTCTCGATATTGGATTTGACTTATCTCAGCAACACACAAGTGGATGAAGACTTTCAGAAAGACATGGTGTGCTCTATAGGAGGTCTCCCCGACATCATAATGTTATAGCGAAGCACATAAGACAAAAGGTTTATGTCGGTGTGAGAACATTAATGTCTTGGTGATCTATTGTGAGCTCGAGGCTTTTGGCAAAGCAAAGAATCATCTATGAAATGTCTCCCTAACAGCAAATGTCACTTCGACAAATAGAGGGATGAGTAACGGCGATAAAGTTGCCTTCGACATAGGTATTGAATTCTCTTAGCGATTGGAAAGAACATAACACATGGCTCTCGGCGTAACATAATATATTCGTTATGCCTTCTCCCCAACTCTGATGGGTCATGGCAAAAGAAAATAAGGAAAAAGGAATGCAACTTGCATAAGGTCATAGCGAATCACAAAGAACACGTGGCGACTGTTGTCTCAGTGAATGTTTTTTGAAGTCTCATACAACTGTGGCCGGCATGTATTTTTCTAAGTATAGTTGCATGCAAACATCTTTGGTTGGTACTCCTTGAGATAGAAATCTCTAAATGAGGGGTTGGTGCTCCTTGAGTGGGTGCTCAAAAATCAGCCTATAAGGCATTATGAATTTTAGTTTAAAAGATTAAGCCTGGAAGGCATTTAGGGAGTGGTTTTTATACCCCAGGAGGGTTTTCCACTCGATAAAATCTTGAGTCTTCTTGTTCTTCTGAGTTCCTTTACTATGTTGATTATTTCAGTTCACTGTTTGGTTATTACTTTTCTAAATTCTATTTTTAAATGATTACATTCAACTCATGAATGCATTAATCAGAGTATATTGAGATAATATTTGAGCTATGGTTTTTAAATTTGTGAAAATTGGTCAAATCTATTAAGACACTGATTCACCCCCCCTCTCAATGTCATTTCAACTCCAACAGACCAATGGGAAGAAAGGAGTATCATCGCTGGAATAGAAAGGAGAAATAGAATCAATAAAAAGAATAAAATAATGGTTGCATACATGCGAGTAAAGGTCAGATGTTATGAGGTTGCGAAGACTGATAGCAAGATATCCATAACAGTGAGCCATTCAAGAAGATGTTTTAGTTTCCTACATTATGTGATACATGATACTCATATCATCATTTGTGGCAGATGAGGAAAGAGATATATGGTGGCAAAAGGTGGAAAGGTAAGTCATTGCAGACCGATCAAGGCAAGATATATATATGATAGATATATGTTTAATATATATACATTAATGGTGGGTGTTTGACATATATGTTTTATATATATATATATATATAACTAATATAAATATATTAAATTTAAATGTTTTTGCATATATAATTCATATGCTAATAAATATATTTTAGTAATTGGTAAGTATTACTATATACAAGATCATAATTATTTATGTATAGAGAGGGTGAGAATAGGGGATTTAGGTGTGTTGATTATCAAATATATTATTAATGAGCAAGTCTTTAATTTATTATGATTTATGATTATATTTAAAAATATTATGATGAATGAATATATTGAGAAGTTGAAGGGCATGCCAATCATTGATAGATGTGTATTCAGGTATATATATATATATTGTGATTCATATATACACCATAGGTGATTAAAAAATATAATGTATATATATATATATATATATATATATATATATATATATATATTAAGATCACCCATTAATGTTGCTTGCAACAATTATTAAGCCTTATGAATAATGACTCTGTTTATTCACTATGACATTAAATGGTATAATAGAATTCCATCTATGGGATCTCGATAGATGTCTGACATCTGATGTATTGATAAAATATACTATAGAGAAATCATTCAGAGTGAATAATAGGGAGGAAATGAATAATCCTTGGACAAGAGTGGAATAATTATACCATCTTCAATCTAATTAGATGAACTATTACTAAAACTTATCGATCTCTAATGCTTCTATTGTCTCTTTGAGAAACATTTTGAATGTAAGATTCGTATTTAAGTGATTCCACTAGAAAGGGGTCATTACAAGTGGTATCAGAGAAACTTTCCTACCATCCTATGGAATTAGTGTATGCAAACTTACCGATGAAGAAGGTTTATACTATAAACATAAAGAAACACATTCTGATTCATGTAGATCAGGTATGACTTGTTACCATTGAATGCAATTACTTTACTGTTGGCATTCATCATAGTTATTAAGATGTATGTGAATTGTGAGGTTTTGAATAAGAACAGTGATATTATTTTGGAAAATAAATAGGGAATTTAAATACCAATCGATGGTTAACAAACATATCTAGACATGATTGATAAATATACTTAAATATATGATGATTGATAAATATATAATAGGCGATTGATAAATACAATTTATGCATTTGTCTAATCAATGTTATTTATTATCGTCATTTTTGGGAACACATGTCACTATTATAGTATTGCTAATATGTTATTTTGAATTGGACAACTAATGATGTTATGACGATATATTCCATCATAATTATTGTATGTGTAACTATATAAAATGACCATGGAAGACTAGAAAGGAAAGGCTAATTACATCTTGGCACCCCTGACAATATTGAAGACCGTTATGATCTATCATTCTATTGTAACATTAAATAAGAAGGCATCATCATTGGCTAGGAAAATAAGAGGTTTTTTTCAAATCAAAGTGGTAAGTATTAGGTGCGTACTTTCATAGCCCTAAACCAACAACATTTATATAATTAGAAAATAATATTTGTTAAATATGTTATGAATGCAAATATTAATGATTGATAAATATATAAGGAATTGGTAATTGATAAATATATAAATATAAACATTGAATATCATCAGGGGTTGCTGCACATACATATGGTAAATAGATTATTTACATTGAACACTTAATATCTTGATAAATTCATGAATCCCCATAGCATGGTGTAATTGTGGGTAAATTGTCAATATGATAATCGTTAGATGCAATTGTTTGTATCATCAAACAATCATGTAGTTGGTTGAGGGATGAAACTGATAGGTTTAGCAGGTGCTAGATTTCTTGTCTAAGTACTCCACCAACAATGATGACTGGCGATATGCCATTTTTGGGCCAAGGGGGCTTTCCATATCCACTCTTGGGCTTAGAGAGAGTATCTATGAGCCTCCTATGGAAATCCTTCCTCTAAACAATCACATGGTTGGATCAACTTGAGGAGCTCTCCATCATAGTAAGAGATGGGAAGTAGGAGGTGCAAGGAGGGACAACAGGTACTAGAGGCTTCCCAAGTACTCCAACCACAATGATGACTAGCAGTATGCTATTGTTGGGCCAAGAGGGCCTGTCGTATCCACTCTTGGGCTTGGAGGGAGCACTCTACGGGCATCCCATTACATCCATCCTATTCAATCATACCTATGATTGAGAAGACCAATAATTTCAGCAAGGTGTTGTTTGATACTATGTGTGCCTTACATCTATTCAAGTATATAATTTGAGATAATTTATGTGTATTCAAGGCTCACTTTGTGGCTTATATGTATGCTTGTTACATTTGTTCATGTGAATACTTGGGTATTACATGTATTCAAGTGTCTGCTTCATACTCATGTATATACTTGATGACATTGGGATGGTGGACAGGTCCACAGTGTAGTATGGGATGGGCCGAACCCCCCTTCCCAATTGTCTAATAGTATATTTCATTTGAGTGTGTTTTTATTTGAGTGTATACTTTATGACTTGTGATTGAATTTGTGTTTGAATGTATACTCTATGATTATATTTGTATTTGAGTGTAGACTCTGTGAATTGTATATGTATTCAAGTGTATACTCTATGACATTGTATTTGTTGCGACTTGTATTCAATTGTATACTTTATGACTTACATGTATGCTTTGGGACTTCATGCACTTGCACATATATTTCATGTATTATTCACACATATACTTCATGCTTTACCTATTTTATGGTGTTTTTGTTTCATGGTATATAAGGACATGCTTAGCATCTTACTTTTCCACTTCATGATTGATGTACTCTAACACCTGACTATTCCATTCTTAAATGTATACTTTTTGTTTGTATAATTCATGCCTTATATGTGTTCAATTGTATTTGTTGAGTGTATCTATGAGCATTCTTATACCTATGTTCTATATGTAGGATCATTTTGTGCTTTATGTATATTCAAATGAATGCTATTGTGTATTTTTCATTTATTGAATGCATGATATGCTTATATTCCATGCATAGAAGTAAATTTGACTGTACTTGAATGCTCTACAAAGTCATGTCTTAAGTAATGACTAAATGCTTCTCACTCCATGTGCGTAATTCCTACACATATGCTTCATGTGTGCTAACATGAATACTTCATGCTTCATCTACTTCTTAATTGATATGTTTCCTCATGTTTGAATATGTGTATGTACTTTGTGTTATGATCTACATATCTCATTTGTATTCTTGTATATAATCTTGCCAACATGTATTACAAAAACTTGTGTGTATTCCTACATGTGTTTCTATAACCTATAAGTAATCATATGATCTTGTGTGAAGGATTCATACTTATATGTATACTTCATGACTTCGTGAGGTTTTGTACTATTGCTTACAACAAATATCTTGCAAATACTCCATGCATACACTCCATGCATATGTTTCATAATTTTATGATATGCTTCACCTCTTCTATTTATTTAGATGTCTTAAATATATTCAACATATCTTCTCCATGAATACTCTTCTCAGGTATGCTGGTGTTTGATTCATACCTCATGTGTATTCAAATGCAATTCAAGACTTGCATGTATAGATGCTTGTGACACTTGCATTTGTATTCAAGTGTGTGATCCATGCCTTGTGTGATTGCTTCATGTCTTATGTGTACATTGTTAAGTATATTATATGATTATGATTCATACCCTAAGTGTATTCAAGTATGACTCATGACTTATGAATTTGAGTGTATTCAAGTATGACTTATGTGTTCAAATGCATTCAAGTGTATACCGTGTGATTTATGTGTATTCAAGCATATCCCAATGCCTACTAAGACTTATGTGTAATCAAGTTCCTTCAAGTGGATACTTTGTGATTTATGGATGAACATGTGCATACTTTGTGACTGATATTCATGTGTGCACCTTCTCTCTTACTTGTTTTCATGTGTATCTTGCAACTTGCGTGCATTCACACTATGCAACTTATGTGTATTTATGAATATACTTTGTAAACCACATATATTCTGAAATATAAGCTTCATTAAGTGTCTCCTTGTGTTAGCTCATTCTAGACTTGTATTCAAACAAGATTACTCCATGGTGTCTTATACATGAAAGATTAGTTAAATTTTGTTTGTTAAACTACTTCTTGAATTAAGTAGTTGTAACTATTGAAGTGAAAGATGTTTTGGAATTGTGATTGCTTAAGGACAAGCAATCTTAGGCAGGGAGGACTGTCATGTCCCCAAAATATCAAACCCTAATGTGGAAACATGATTGAATAAATAGAATGAATAACAATATAAAAATTGAAAATATAAATATAAATATTAATTTAATGTTACTATAATTATAATTATCATAATTGTCAAGTATAAAAATATAAATATTAATAAAATAAATACTCGCAATCTAATATTAACTATTATATTCTAATAATATAAAACATATATATATATATATAAGATAATATAAACTTATGAATATAAAAACAAATGATATGTAGAATGAATAAATATAAAATAATAAATGTAAAATAATACAAAACATAAATCATAAAAGAAATAATGCTGAATAAACAAATGAAAAATATAAGACAAATACCAAATATCGATTCATAAATTGGTTCCTTAACATGGCAATTAGGAGGCAACGATTACTAAATTGCTAGACTAATCAACTCTTTCTATGAATCGATCCCAAGGGAAGACAATGTATAAATGCACGTCACTTGCCAAAAGGTAAGTGAGACTTTGTTTGATAGGTCAATAAAAGGAAAGACCAATAGGAAGAAAGAGTATCATCGCTGGAACAGAAAGGAGAAATAGAACGAATAAAGAGAATAAAACAATGGTTGCATACATGCAAGTAAAGGTTAGATGTTATGAGGCTATGAAGATTGACAGGAAGATATCCATAACAACGAACCATTCAAGAAGACATTTCAGTTTCCTACATTATGTGATACATGATACTCATATCATCATTTGTGGTAGATGAGGAAAGAGATATGGTGGCAAAAGGAAGAAAGGTAACGCACTGCAGACCGATCAAGGCAAGATATATAGATATATATATATATATGATAGATATATGTTTAATATATATACAACAATGGTGGGTGTTTCTCATATATATATATAACAAATATAAATATATTAAATATAAATGTTTCTGCATATATAATTCATATGCTGATAAATAAATTTTAGTAATTGGTAAGTATTACTATATTCAAGATCATAATTACTTATGTATACAAAGGGCAAGCAAAGGGGATTTAGGTGTGTTGATTATCAAATATATTATTAATGAGAAAGTCTTTAATTTATTATGATTTATGATTATGTTTAAATATATTATGATGAATGAATATATTGAGAAGTCGAAGGGAATGTCAATAGTTGATAGATGTGTATTTAGGTATATATATATTATGATTCATATATACACCATAGGTGATTGATGAATATAATGTATATATATAAATAGATATTATTTACGATCACCCAATAATGATGCTTGCAACAATTATTGAGCCTTATAAATAATGACTTTGTTTATTCATTATGATGTTAAATGGTATAATAGAATTCTATCTATGGGATCTTGATAGATGTCTAACATCTGATGTCCTCATAAAATATACTATAGAGGAATCATTCAGAGTAAATAATAGGGAGGAAATGAATAATCCTTGGAAAAGAATGGAATAATTATATCATCTTCAATCTAATTAGATATTATTACTGAAACTTATCGATCTCTAACACTTTTAATGTCTCTTTGAGAAATATTTTGAATGCAAGATTTAGGTTTAAGTTATTCCACTAGAAAGGGGTCATTACAGGGAGTATCAAAAAATGGTAGTTTAGTTTGGGGGATCCTCCTTGCGCTCCCATTTTGAAGGAAAGTCCATCATATCGATCTCTGGAAAAGGAAAAGTTATTGTGAATGTAGTAGCCATTGTAGATGACAATGACCTCAAATGAAATTGAAAGCTCACAAATTTATTAGAATCTTATTCTTCCATCTTGCAAAAGTTGTTGAAGGATAAGATCGTAACCTTGCCAAACCCTAAACCTCTTAAGGAACCTTACCCTAATTGGTATGATGCAAGTACTTACTGTCAATGCCATCGAGTCAATGGACATGATATTAGATGTTGTATGTTCCTGTGTCATGAGATATAGGACTGCATCAATGATGGTACTATTCATCTTGATTGTAGCAAACAAAATAAAAATAAATTGGTGGTGAAAGTGAATAGTGAATTACAAATATACATAGACGTATTTTTGTCGCATTCTGCTAGCATGATTGCCAATCCCACTAATTCTATCACTCAACCCAAGGCCTATGTTAACATGGTCATGATTACTTCTATTGCATAGCCCGCAACCGGTTTTCCATATGTGACATTCACCTCGCAAGAATTACCCCTAAATAGCAAGCCCTCTCCCATCTACATTTCTGCTCACCTCAATGGTAACAATGTGATAGGAGTCTTAGTAGACTCCATGAGCCGAGTGAATGTTATCATAGAAGAGATGTTGTGGCTTAAGTCACTACATAAAAAAGAGTATGAAGAAACTAGATCCACCATCCATACACATGATGGTCTTTGTTTGAAGCCATATAGCTCGATAAATTTTTTTGTCCTATTTGGACCTAGGATTGTTGACATGGTTTTTGATGTCATTCCATAGTTAGATCTGTTCAAGATGAAGCTAGGCATACCTTGGCTAGCTTCCATGAATGGAATTGCCTCTGTCATTCATAAATGTTTAAAATTATCTCATGAAGGTGTCGTGCATGTAGTGCATGGAATTCGATACCAACCTTTGGTGTCCCATGGGGGATATTCATTAGACCATTTTTGGCCCACCTCAGTTGGTCTGCTTCCTCCAAGAATGGACTTGCTTTACAAAAAATATGTAAAGTATAAGACCAAAGGCAAGGGACAACCAAAATTGGCTCTTCCTATAAAAAATAGACTGCCTCTACTTCCCAAAAAGGAAAGGAGAAGCTTTCCTCCTCTCAGGATGACTTGTTCGCTCCCCTCTCTTGGGAGGAGTATTGGATGAGAAAACCTGAATTTTATCCATTGAGTCTGATGATCCCTCCTTGGCGTAGACCCAAGATTATGATATCAAACCGCCCTACTAAACTACCTAGACCTTGGTACTACCTGTATGGTAGAGGAAAAGGACCCCATGGAGAGTCCTCTTTGTCTCAACCTCCACAACCTTCTACTGCTCTTGCTCCCAAAGCAGTAAATGAGAAGAGGCCTACTGCTGAGGTGATTGAGTTGACTCCCCCCACTGCTTCTCAACCTATTCCTCCTACTCCCTTTTAAGAGTCTATTCCTCCACTAGAAATGGTTGTACTAGAGACTCCCATGGATGAGAAGGAGCCTTCTATTCCTTCGTAGCCTCTAGCCTCTGTTTCAAAGAGTTGCAAAAAATTCCTTGTGCGCAAGCACAAGTACTGATGAAAGGATCTTATGGCTGAGCAGGAATCCTTATAGAGGAAGGAAGAGGAGATGAATTCCCTTGTATTAGGGCCTCTTGCTATATCCTCCTCTCTCCCATGTCTACTTTTGTTCAAAACAACTCTATATTGCTTCCGACTTTTGTTACGAGTGAAAATACACATGACTCTAAAAAGGTGTAGGTGTTCATCACTCCTTTAGTGGAGCCACCTTCATTGACATCCCTTCTAGATTTCCCACCTTTACCCAAACCCATGGATATGAAAAACACCACGATTATATCTACTACAATTCTCTTCTCGTTGTCTTCCTCTACACCTCTTGCCTCATTGGTGGG
The DNA here is from genome assembly GCA_007258455.2 of Sequoia sempervirens. Lineage (NCBI taxonomy): Eukaryota > Viridiplantae > Streptophyta > Pinopsida > Cupressales > Cupressaceae > Sequoia > Sequoia sempervirens. Next base: position 92,087 of record VDFB02087424.1, on the reverse strand, counting down.
GAGTTCACATTCCCTAACGAAGCAGAAGGTGGAGGGAATTCATTCTAGCAATGGGGAATGCAAGAGGATCTTGCCATCTCCGCAAGGTGGTCCCACACTGAATTGTTCTATCCTAGTGATGGAACCAGTCCTAACTTCCCCTGAGTTCATCACCGCTACCAAATCACTTGGTAGGCCTAGTGGTGAATCTTAGCCGCAACCTTCTCCATCCATTGAGATAAAACATGGCACTCCTGTAAAGTGCATGTTTAACTCTCTAGATGATGTTCCAACCTTGTTGGCGATCTTTGCAAAGTCCCGACCTTAGGTCCACAGGAGCTCAGTGAAGAGGACCTTGTTGCGGCAGGGTTGGAAGCACCTCCTCTTAACATTCCACCAATGCAAGCTCATCATCCTCCCCCCTACAATGATCTAGAGTGGGAAGTAGATAACCTCTTGGTTGATCAGTGTTATGGGGAGGCCTCTTCTTTAACTTTAGATTAGATGTGTGTGTGTGTGTGTTGTGATATGTTCCCCCCGTGATCATGTTATGTGTGCTTGGATACAGGCGTGGTTTTTGTGTCGTAAACCTTCTTCTATTTGTATCATCATTCTTCCATGTTTGTGACTTGATTTTCAATAAATTAGGGATGATGCAAAGTGTTGGGGGCATTTAGGCTTCCCTTCCATGTTGACCCAATTTTTTATTTTTACTTTGTCTTCCCGTGCATTCTTCACATGGTATGATATAGTAGGGGGTTGATGACAGTTCATTTTATATACTATTACTATACATACATACATATACATATATATATATATATATATATATTTATGAGCAATTTTAAACCTGAAATATTAGGCTACCCCTATGCCCCTTGTTTGTGTTTTCTTTTCTCTTTTGATTTTCCTTTATCTTTCTATATTTTTTCCTTGAGTTGTCTCTTTCATGTGTTACAACGCCACTTCTTCAACACTTTGATTTTCAGAAAACTCATTTGTTGCCAACTAATATTTTCTTTAGAATCTTCACAAGCTTATTTTTAAGAATCACATTCTCGACTTGAAACCCTAATGGAACGTGTTTCCTTCATCATGGGTTTGTAAAGAAAGGATTGGAGAACATTCCTCTGAAGTGGGAACAACTTTGACCTTCCCCTCATGTGGGGGCATATTCTTCCTTTCAAATTACTTGATGAAGTGAACATGTTTCAAAAGGATTCCTTGATGATGAATCAATTCGAGAAAGAAACATCTCTTTTGTGCTTTCAAATAGTGCATCCCTTGAGTGGACCCCTTCTTCGCATCGGGTTCCCAAGGGACCCCTTTGAAAGTTTCCAACTTGTTGATGGTCTGCAAGACTGTCCACTCACTTGCCTCTGTGGCTACTTTTTGACATGTTCTATCTGTGGGTAAACATGTTGCTTTACAGGTGTGCCTGCAAAGCTGCTTTCTAACTCTATGGAGTCTGCTTTCCTTGGGTTTCCTCCATGTGAGAGATCTTGGGGGATACCTTCCTACAAGTCTGCAAGCTTGTAGGACGCTTCTTCTGAGCTTCTTCTATGTGAGAGATCTTGGGGGTGGCTCCCCTGTAGGTCTGTGGGTTTGTAGGGCGCTTTCTTTAGGTTTCCTTCATGTGAGAGATATTGAAGGACACCATCCTTGCAAGTCTACAAGCCTATAGGGAATTTCCTTTGAGATTCATCCATGTGAGAGATCTTGGGGGCACTCCCCTATAGGTTTGTGGGTTTGTAGGGTGATTTTCTTTAGGTTTCCTTCATGTGAGAGATCTTGAAGGACACCTTCCCTACAATTTTGCGGGTCTATAGGGTGCTTTCTCGACTTCCTTCATGCAAGAGATCTTGGGGGTTGCCTCCTTGCAAGTCTACAGGTCTGTAAGGTGCTTACTTCTTGGGGCTTCCTTCATGTGAGAGATCTTGGGGGTTACCTCCTTGTAGGTCCACGGGCCTGTATGATGCTTTCATTCTTTAGCTTAATAGTTCTACGAGGCTATGAAGTCCTTTGCTTGTCCTGCACTATCGAGTTCTCCAGATCGCAATTTTCTTCCTCAACAGTTCAGGTATACATTTCTAACTTTACTACTTCTTTGATCTACTTTACCGAAGCACTCATCAGTATTTGTGCTCGCTAAAGTGGGGGAAAAATGCATAGGAGCGAATTTGCAATCCTTATGTAAATTCCCCTTTTACCCTCCCTCACTTTAGAAAACCAATTTCGAAGGCTAAATTCCACATAAGCCTACTGTCTTCATTCCACTTGGCATCCGTTTTGTGTGTCAGCATAGGAATAACTATTAGGGATGTCCATGCGATGCATAGATGTCTATGTGGCGTGCTTACGTCCCTGGTAGATTCCTGCATCTAGAGCTTGCAGAGGAGTTACACTTCCCATCGTAGGTCAATTTGTAATTTCCCCTTCGACTAACCAACCCAAATATGGCCATTTTCCTCATTCTTCCTTTAAATTCATTCTTGTTTCATGCATTTCAACTTCTTCACAAGTCAAAACAACCTTCTGAGCATTTATTTAATCTCTCTAAGCCATTCTCTAAGCATTCTACATGGGTTTTCTTGAATCCACCACTCTCAAGCAGCACTTTGGCACTCCATAGCAGCAACAACAACACTCTATCAACTCCGTAGAGCAAGCGTGGAAAAACACCATTGCAGCAAGGGCTTGATTCCTTACATTTTCTCCTCCATTAGCTAGTGAGCTCTTGGTGGAGGTGGTAAGCTTTCTACTCCTCTCTACGATTTTGTTGAGTAGCACATTACTATTTTGTAGTGTTTTTGTGTTCTTTACTTCATTTCCTTCTTTATCATATATTTCTTCATTGTTGCAAACTCGGATGTCCGTGGAGGTGGAAACACAAAAATGAGTGTCTGACTAAGGAAAATCCCTATACAACCCAAAAAAATTTCCCTCTTTCTTGTGTGCAGGTGAATGTGTATTTGGAGCTAGTTGACAAACATGCTCTTTAGTGAGATCATTCTTGTCACCCTAGCTTTAATCTACTTACTTTATCGCATCCATTTATATATTTCTTATTTCATAGTGTTATTTTGTTCCCTTAAAAACCATTAGCTAGGCCATTAGTCTATTTTCTAGTGGTTAACCTTGCCTTTTTAGTCTTCTGGTCGTACGAATGCCAACGCACTTGAGAGACACTAGAGCACCGTGTTGTTGTCCCGACATTGCGCTTTCATCCTTAGAAAAAGAGCTACCTGAGGTATAGTGTTGAACCCAAAATCTAGCTCGCCTAGCCCCATTCTCAGTTTCGGGTCTGCAGAGTGATCGAAGGACCTCATAGTCCTCATCATTCTCATCCCTCATTTCAAAACACCCCTTTAAGGTGAGGTAAGTTAGGGTAGCCTTGAATCTAGTTGGTCCCCCTCTCTTACAACCCTTTATCATTAAAGTATTTGAGGAATGATGTCAATTCAAAGCATGATCATCTTTTACATTATCTCTCATCTATACTAACCTTGAATCTATGGATCCCTCATGTGCTATATTTTTCTTGTTAGTTATATGGATTTATCTTGGGGGAAACCCCTTGTCATGATTTAGGTTTTTTGGGAGAATATTATTTGGCATATGGTTTCCGACCAAGCCCTCATGTCCTATCGAATATCATTTTATTCTACCTTAAAGGAAACTTCTCTCAGTTGGCGTTAGCAATTACTTTATGTGCTTCAATTTTTTCACATGCATAAATTAAATATATGACATGTTTTTGGCATATTGATTATATTTTATAGCACCTTATGATAATTATTGGGTCTCTAATTCTTGGTATGGTTGATAGGAGAACTCATGTAGTGAATATCAAACTTCACTAGCCCTTGTGTGATTTCATTTGCTACCATGTCATAAACTCACCTAGTGAATATCAAAATTTACTAGCCTATGTTGTTTCTTATTAGGATCGCCTAGTGATTATTAGACTTCACTAACTTGTGATTCTTTTGTTCATTGACCACAGAAAATATCAGACTTTGTTAGCATGTGATTCTTGAATGCCTTGGGTATGAATACTAGTAATAATTTTGTGGAGCTTACTAGTTTGTGATTGTCATATTGTAATGGAGAGGACTCACTACTCCTAACTCTAGGACAAGGAAGAGTCTACTAGGAGTGAATAGCTCTCTATTACCTCAAGGAAAAAATATCAAGTGATGGGATACAATGAAGAAGAAGATTATGCTATGTTTTTCAATTTTCTATATTTTTATGGAAAAGAGACTTTTGAATCTGAGTGAACAAACCTCAAAGGTCTTAGGAGATAGACATATAGGATCTCATTCGTAGGACAAAATGAAGGACTAAGGATGACTATGTGGCATGCTAGAGTCTTTGTGGTGCATTAGTGTCTCATATAGACCAAAGATAGTGTCAGGTACTAGAGACACTTAGGATCTGCTAACTACCTAAAAGCTAGAGTTTAACAGTTTTACTAATCTAAATAGGAAGCTAAAAATATAGGAAAGTACAATAAGAAGAATACTTAATAACAAGTGAACTACCTATTAAATAAAATTATGAGTACTATAAGAAAGGGGATTCACTTAGGGTAGGTCCAACCTCCCACAAGCTCTTCATGGACAACCTACACACATAGAAACAAGAAAAGTGTTAGGGCTACTTTTTAGGGATTACCTTAGTCAAACCCACACTTTGTTGTTTCCACCTCCATAGACAACCAAATAGAAATGATATTAAAAAATAGATAAAATAAAGTGACAAGAAAAGAAACAGAGCATTCAAGAGAACAATATGCTAAGCAACAAGAATGATAATGAAATTTAACCAACAATTTTTGTTGTTCTATGTACTTCTCTTGCACTCTTAGGGTTTTTCACCTAAAAGGAGAGAGATAGACCCAAAAATTGTGGCGGTTCACTCAAACTAAGATATGTATGATGTAATTATGAATAAATGCAGCTAATTGATAACACTGATTGATTATGAATGCAAAAATAATGAAATGTGCAATGTTTGAAAACATAGTGTGATATGTAGAAATGAACTAGAAACATAAACAAATGAAAAAAAAATTGAATGAGACTAAAAAGAGTGCACCTGGAGATGAAATGATGATGCTAGAAGATTCTGGAATTTGGAAAAAATCACTATTGATGACCAGTGGGACTCATTCACCACTGATGGCGAATCAATCCTGCTTCTGGTAAAATGATCTAAAATTGGTTTCCGGTTGTCGAGAACTGAATTATGATGAAATCAAATTTTCTAGCCTATAGGTGGGACTCATTTTCCATTGATGGTGAATCAGTCCTCCTCCAAAATTCTACAAATTTAGGGGTCAAGTTTGTGGGTCCAGATTTGCACTTGTTTTCTTGTTAGGTTGATGGAGTCAAATCTACATAAAACAGACCGAATGTTGTCTCTAAGCTTGAATTAGGTTTTAGTTGACTTGAATCACTTTGATGACTTCTTGACCACTTTTCAACACCTATTTCTTTGAAAAATCTTCCTACAAGACCTACAAACACACATGCAAAGAGGGGGAAAATGGTTAAGGGTTAGAGTATAGGGATTTTCCTTGGTCAAATCCCACTTTGGTAATCAAACCCTTGATAAAGAAATGAAATGAAAACAAGAAAGCAACGATGAATAAAAAACATGCAAGTTTCCTAAACTCACCAAAACCTTGTTGTTGAAGTCTGAAGATATGTCAATGGTTGCTCCAAGATGCTTGATAATTGTTTGATCAAATGATGCAATGATGCTTTGAATGCAAGAGTGCTAATTGATGATAAATGAGTGAATGAGATGAATGGGGGTTAAAATGGATGGAAAAAACACTTATTTATACAAAATTATGCCCTAATAATGTAAGAATACAACATCACAAGTTGACATAAGGTCTTAATGAATAAAAACCTGAAAGAATTTTGAATTTATTTTGAATTTTATGCCAAGAGGTACTCATTTTCCACCCATGGTGAATGGGTCCCACTTTAGCTTGCAAGTGGGTGTTGGGAATGAAGTTTCTTTTAATGTTGTTTTTTATGTTTGTATTAAAAAACACACTTAATTAAGGCCTATAAGTGCATAAAGGGGAAAAATAAAGCATAAGAAAGGTGTAATTAGTGGTGAAAAGCTTAGAAAAGCATGAAATCTTGTTACAAGACTTTACAACAATTTGAAATAAGACTTGGTAAGGGATAAAAATGGAATATTTAGATGAATTATAATAAGAATAGTTTAGAAAAGTGTAGGAATATGTTACAACACTTCACAACACCTTCACAAGACATCATAATTTAAATATTTAGGACCTAATGTGAATGTTTATGTTACATTGCAATATTAAATCTAAGTGAAATAGGCCAAACATCATAGGAAAAAGACCTAAATGACCATGAAAATGTCCAAAGATCCATTTTTCTATTGTACATTTAGCCCCCACTTTAGTGAGAGTGATCTGTATAGGATCTAGACTAAATTACAGAATTTGAATGCTTAACTTTTACAATGATTATTCCAAGTTAATAACATCAAAATTAACTTATGGAAATAACAAAATGAAAGAAATAACAAGGTGATTATAACAGAATGGAAGGAAGTGAGGGAAAGAAAGAGAGATGCAAACAGAGTTTGATTACGGAGTTCGCCACAAACGTGACTACGTCTCCGGGTCCGCTCCAATGGAGTAAGACCGATCTGATTAATCTCCAGGAAAAGAGTGTACAATGAGTTACAAAATCACCCCTATCCGCACAACGCCACTTTTTGAAGTGCAGGAATGAAGAATAAAATCTCCAGAATAGCCTCCTCTCGCTTCACCAGAAATTCCTTCCAAAACGCTTAGACAAAACACCTAGCCAAAATTCTCCTCCAAAAACACTTCAAATCACACTTAGCCTAACTCTCTCCCTTTCACCCTTTAAATACAAAAAAATGGCTCAAATTGGTTACTAACCAATTGATTTACAATATTTTCCAAATCTCCATTTTTACATAATAATCACAAATCATATATTTGAAAATCCTCCATATCTCAAAAAAAACAACTTAATCTCCCAATAAAAACCTCTAAATACCCAATAGGATTATATTAATCCTTTACAATATTTTAGAGCCCTTCCCTTTTCTCATTTTCGGGCTATATTGGTTAGAGGTTGATGTTTTGTTTAATTTAAAATTTAGTTCATAGCCATTTTAAGGCTATTCGTTAGGCATATATCCTAACTATTCTATATAAAAAAAACTCTGTGCCAAATATACTATTAATTGTCGGCAGGGTGTAGCGATGGCAATACCTTTTGGGAACGCGGAGGTTCCGGGTTCCACTCCCGCAATGTTGATTTTAACCCTCAATTTCAAACAAGTCGATAACAAAACAAAATGGTTACAATTCTTTACCATGCGTGAATCTCGCGCTAAAACGGTGAAGGCAATGACTTATCCGCGGGAGGTCAATGGATCGAGCCCCATGCGGGCCGAGCAACATTTTGCTAACAAACACAATCGATGCCCGGTGACAAACAAAGAGAGAGCCACGTGTCGCACCAGAAGGGTGCCACATGGAAAATTCTAATTCGTTAGACAATTTGATGTGTCTGCCACTGGTTGATGACATGATGCTGATGGAGAGCTGACGTGGCATGCTGACGTGTCTGACGATGTGGCCGACTGACTGGTCGATGACGTGGCCTGTTGACTCGAGTACGAACTGCCACGTGTCAGTTGCTGATTGGATCTGTATAGTATGACTTGGATGCCATGTGTCAGATTCAGATTGGACCACTTCACTAGTCATATAGTACGGAATGATGATGTCAGCATTTCGTACGGTCAAAAGTCAACATTCCTTGCACGAAATTTGACCAGCTATATCTTGAACATACGATGTCGGATTTTGACAAAATGAGTTGCATTGGAAAGCTTGTGATGAGGTCTTCATGATGACACTAGTTCCATCAATTTCTGAGACAATCATTTTTTTCACCTCCTAGATGCCTCTTGATCCCAGTTTGACCCAAGGTTTGACTATCCATAACTTGCACAAACGGACTCCTTTTCACTCCGTTTGAGTTGCATTGGAATCAGGACGCTAAGATCTTTCTGATGGTGCTAAAATCTAGAGATTTGGAGACACTTCAATTTTCACTAAAAATTTCCACCGGATCAGGCCTCCCCACTAAAGACCTTTTGGACCTCCAAAAGTGACATTTACTTGGACAATAAGTGAGGACTTGGCCTCCCCACTTGTCTTGTATCCTTTGTACATCTGCATACCTGGCTCACAAGCACAATGAAGACTGCAGAAATATTGTTGAACATAAACATAACTTTATCACTTCCATAAGCATCTACATCAAATGTCGTAGCCACTAACCAACAAAAATTGACTAGCATCAAGCTAAACAATAATGCAGAAATGAAAGAGAATAAGTCAACAAGATATCGATCCTTTACAACCAGAACATTTTTACCCAAGGAACCATCAATGCTTTCAATCATCATTCCCTCATGCTGTACTGCGGTGCATCCTGCAACATCTGACCCTGGTTAGCTACTCCAAGTTCAAGTTTAGAACCACCTGTACTGATAGACATAAGAGTTAACTCTTTACTTGCATTAATTACCCTCTTTAACTGCCCTGTGTTTGCAAAAGAACGATCAGTCTTAATCCTATGAGAATGTACAATATACTATATGCCATCTTTAAATAAGTGATAATGATTCTTTTCCCTGTAGAAAATAGCTTTCCTGTCATAAAGATAAGGGCTACCAAGCACTATCCCACAGATATCTAGTGGAACCACATCAAACTGTACTTCATCCACAAACTTACTAGTGATTGTGAACCTTAAGGTGCATTGTTTTGTTACTTGCAACTTATCATTTTCACAAATCCAACCTAGTGGATAAGGTTTCTTATGTTGTGTAGTTTTTAATCCCAAGTTCTTTACAACACTTTCTGAAATTAGATTAACCTGAGATCCACTATCTATGAGTGCATCAATTTTAGTGTTCTTAGCAACAACCCTTAAATGAAACAGCTCATTCCTTTTCACATCTTCAAAGAAATCATTATCTGTAGAAGTAGAAGCACAACTAGCAACAGAAACACCAGAAATAGGAGCTTTACCTTTTAAACCCATAGCTGTTATCTTAGTCTCATCATCTGAATCTGAACCAAGATCCAAAACAACATTCGTGGCTTTCTCCTTACCTTTTTGTTTGTGATTCTGTCTCTGAGCCCACTTAGGCTTCAATTCGGGATGCAATTTCCAACAATGATCTTCATCATGACCCTTCTTGTCACAATGAGAGCAAGAAAGTTTCTCATCCTTCTTAACTGTAGCTGCCTTCTTTCCTTTCCCTGTCTCTGCAACCTTAGAAGATTTCTTTACATCATTATCAAACTTATCAATAAAAGATCCTTTACCCCTTGACTCTAAGTGTGTAGCTTGAACAGACACTTCATCCAAATTACAAGGGTTCAAAACCAAAATGGAATGCCTAAGGTAGGAATGCAGACCTCCTATGTACTTCAACAAAGTGTCCTGGGTGTACAAAGGAACATTCAAAGCAAGAGCCCTTTTCCTAAGTTCATGGGTGTACTCTTGGATAGATTTACCTTTCCCTTGCCTAAACATTTGCCAGTCCATCATTAACTGTTGCATATGGCCTAGGGGATAAAACTGCTTCTTAAAAGCATTAACAAACTCTGCCCAAGTTAAACCGACTCTACCATGCTGTGAAATTTCTACCTTAGTCTTACTCTCCCACCAGGTTAAAGTTGTACCTCCTAACCGAAGAGTAGCTAATTGGATCCTATCAACATCATCTAATAGGTTCTGGACTCTACAGTAGACTTCTACTTGTTGAATCCAATCATCCAATTTTTCAGCATTTAGTTCCCCACAATACTTTGGTAAGTCAAATTTTACATCCAATTTAATTTTAGGCTTATGCCCACTCTTGAAAGGATTAGAAGAAGTAGAATGAGGAGAAGATGGAGAAGAAGGAGAAGAAGGAGAAGAAGAAAAGGGGTGATCTTGTTGCTTGCCACCATCTCCATGTTGTTTCCCTTCCTTGTCTTTGCAATCTTCTTGCTTCGACGAACCTCCTTCACGTTCTTTCAGCTCTTGTCTCTCTTGAAAAAGAATGTCCACCTTAGCCTTCATCTCGAGGAATGCTCTTTGAAACTCCTGCTCACTGATTTCTTCAGGAACCTCCATTCCAGACAAGGACATCTTCGGAAAAGTTCTTTGCTTCCCGATCTCAGGATTAAAGTCTTCGAGCTTGCCTTCACCCTTTTGAATCCTGGATCTTGTTAGCATTCAAAAATAAACTACAATAATAGTCAACTGAGCTTTGATACCAACTTGATCTGTATAGGATCTAGACTAAATTACATAATTTGAATCCTTAACTTTTAAAATGATTATTCCAAGTTAATAACATCAAAATTAACTTATGGAAATAACAAAATGAAAGAAATAACAAGGTGATTATAATAGAATGGAAGGAAGTGAGGGAAAGAAAGAGAGATGCAAACAGAGTTTGATTACGGAGTTCGCCACAAATGTGACTACGTCTCCAGGTCCACTCCAATGGAGTAAGACCGATCCAATTAATCTCCAGGAAAAGAGTGTACAATGAGTTACAAAATCACCCCTATCCGCACAACGCTACTTTTTGAAGTGCAGGAATGAAGAATAAAATCTCCAGAATAGCCTCCTCTCACTTCACCATAAATTCCTTCCAAAACGCTTAGACAAAACACCTAGCCAAAAATCTCCTCCAAAAACACTTCAAATCACACTTAGCCTAACTCTCTCCCTTTCACCCCTTTAAATACAAAAAAATGGCTCAAATTGGTTACTAACCAATTGATTTACAATATTTTCCAAATCTCCATTTTTACATAATAATTACAAATCATATATTTGAAAATCCTCCATATCTCAAAAAAAACAACTTAATCTCCCAATAAAAACCTCTAAATACCCAATAGGATTATATTAATCCTTTATAATATTTTAGAGCCCTTCCCTTTTCTCATTTTCGGGCTATATTGGTTAGAGGTTGATGTTTTTTTTAATTTAAAATTTAGTTCATAGCCATTTTAAGGCTATTCATTAGGCATATATCCTAACTATTCTATATGAAAAAAACTTTGTGCCAAATAGACTATTAACTATCGGCAGGGTGTAGCGGTGGCGATACCTTTTGGGAACGCGGAGGTTCCGAGTTCCACTCCCACAAGGTTGATTTTAACCCTCAATTTCAAACAAGTCGATAACAAAACAAAATGGTTACAATTCTTTACCATGCACGAATCTCATGCTCAAACGGTGAAGGCAACGACTTATCCGCGGGAGGTCGATGGATCGAGCCCCATGTGGGCCGAGCAACATTTTGCTAACAAACACAACCGACGCCCGGTGACAAACAAAGAGAGAGCCACATGTCGCACGAGAAGGGTGCCACGTGGAAAATTCTTATTTGCTGGATAATCTGATGTGTCTACCACTGGTTGATGACGTGATGCTAACGGAGAGCTGACGTGGCATGCTGACGTGTTTGACGATGTGGCCAGCTGACTAGTCGATGATGTAGCTTGTTGACTCGAGTACGGACTGCCACGTGTCAGTTGCTGATTGGATCCATATAGTATGACTTGGATGCCATGTGTCAGATTCGGATTGGACCATTCCACTGTCCGTACAGTACAGAATGATGACGTCAGCATTATGTATGGTCAAAAGTCAACATTCCTTGCACAAACTTTGACCAGTTGTATCTCGAACATATGATGTCAGATTTAGATGAAATGAGTTGCGCTAGAAAGCTTGCAACAAGGTCTTTGTGATGACACTGGTTCCATCGATTTCCAAGACAATCATTTTTTTCGCCTTCTGGATGCCTCCTGATCCTAGTTTGACCCAAGGTTTGAGTGGCCATAACTTGCACAAACGAACTCCTTTTCGCTCCGTTCGAGTTGCGTTGGAATTAGGACGCTGAGATATTTCTAATGGTGCTAAAATATAGATATTTGGAGACACTTCAATTTTCACTAAAAATTTCCACCGGATCAGAGAGGATGAACTTGCTTCAAATTCACACTAAAGTATCCATGCATATCGAGAGGGATCCAAATGCACTTATGTTAGCAAGATGAGATAACTACAATCAAGAGGGATGATCAAGCCCCCAGGATGAAGATCCCATGGAAAAATAAACATAAGAACAAAGGAACACACATGTGAAAGAGAAAAAGAAAAGGGAGAGAAAAAGGGAAAAGTCAAATCAAGCTTCGATTGTTTGTTCAGCTAGTTGTGAATCAGATCTAGGCTATTTTTCTAAAAAATAAAATGCATACTTACTCTAGGGTGACGAAACTCATGGCTATCTATTAGGTGAGAAGGACCAAAAGGTGAGAAGCATACACTCAGCTAGTATGTACTCACAAACACATAGGTGCCTATGGGGAAATTTGTGTCGTAGAATGGGCTTCCCGCTCAACCATACCAAAGTTATACCTCTTGATAACTTTAATAAGGTGACACAAAGGAAAATGTCGGTTCATGCTTCATGAGACAAGCAAAGATTCGTATGCTTAGAAATCATGAAAAAATGCAATGGAACCATAGGCATGAAAGCTTTGTTATGCAAGGTGGCCATGTAAATGCAAAAATGTAAAATGCAAAAATGTAAAATAAATGTTCAAATGAATCTTTTTAAGTTCATGCAAGGTCTATACTTAGGGAACATTGTGTCTAATATCTCCAAGAGAGGACCAATCAAAGAATAGAATATTCACAACTTAGGGGATGCAGTGCATTGCATCAAGCCACTAAGATGAATGCAATAGCTAAGATTGATCACAGTTATGAAGGAAATCACACCCAATGTGATGCAGAGTGTGCAGGGAAGACAATATTTTATGGAAAGCTTCTCTCAAATACTCTAAGTGGACTCTCCAATTCCACTATACCTTCATGAAAACAACCTAACCACCTAACTTGGGTTCCACATCCAAACATAGCCAAAAATACTTGGGGATGATTAGAACAATCTCACCATGAAAAAACATGACCAAACAACCTGACTCTAAACTTAGGAATCCTCATTCAACCATCGCTTCAAGATAGGCCTATGTATCCTTGTAGCCCTATCCAACTGGGACCGTCACAATAAGAGTTTGTTAAGGGAAAGAACCAAGAAAAGAAACTTGTTTTTAGGAACTCAACATGGACCCCTACAAGTCCTCAAAATCATAAGATCATACACTAAGAGTAGGTACTCTAATCAACTGACTTACAAGCCACAAGGCAGCCTAACTAGGCCTGCACAAAGAAGGAACCGACTTACCTAGGCACACCCCAACACCCCTAAAGACTTCAATAGGTTACTCAATTTTCCCCAAGACCTCTCTCACATCTTTTTATCCATTTATATAGTTCAAATATTCAAAATATCACAACTAGCATATTCAATTACTTACTTTCTGGCCTATCACATAGAGATGCCAGGCTTAGAACATTAAAGAATTCAAACCAAACTCCATCCTTCCTCCTAAAACCAATTGGAACATGAATAATACTCCTAACCCTACCATTCCACCAACAATTAGACTTTTCCCACAACAAAATGGAGAGTTACAAGAATTTTAGTGACCAAACCTTGGTTTGGTAGGGTTTTAGACCCACTTCTAGTAAAATGGAGATATCTTTCTTATTTGTTGATGAAATCACACCAAATCACCACCAAAAGGAAGGTGACTCTCCCCTCTTTCAATTGATATATGAGTGGATCTCGTATAGTGATGTCACGAGTCATACTAAACCAAATAGCAGAGAGAAAACAAAGGAAACCCAAAAAAAGAGTTTATTTGCATTCAAATCTTCACAAAATCATCCAACAACCTTTCCTCAACCACAAGGAGCATTTTTAAACATTACCTTACCTCTTCCAATGGTCCTCAATTGATTTTTGAATGAGGAGACCATTGGTTGTGTGTTTTACAACTTTAGTTTGACATTACATAAAATCATTACTTGGATACACCAAGTTCATTGAAACCTTGACTTGACACTTAATAACACCTAGAACAATCTATCACGAACATTGAAATGGTCCCTTGGACCTTATTATATCATGAATAAAGTGAAAAAAAAACCAACATGACAAAGGACTCATGGAGGTATGAGAACCCTAGGGTGCCCTTGCACCACAATCTCATCCACAAAGTGACAAATGCATTGTATGAAGTGACAAGGCTACAATAAGAACCAAGAATGCAAATGAATAATGCCAATGTATGCCCCCACTTTAAAGGAATTTCTACACACCGTTTTGTGAGCAATTACTTGAAAGTAGCGAAATGAAAAATGCAAAAAAGAAACAAGACATGAGAACCAACTTGGAAAGCCCCTATGCCAAGTCATATGTTTCCAAGTAAGGCTACTTAATATAAATGAAAAGGAACAAAAGAAATAAGGGTTTCCCCCAAAAAGGAACACACTAAAGACAAGGGATATATGGATTTGGGGTCAGTATGTTTGTTGCTGCAATGTTTTTATTAAAGATCTTGAAATTGTCATCATTCCCTAAATACATAGAACTGAAATAATGACACAAAGAGAGTGAAAATAAAAGAAAAAAGAAAGTTCATTTTGGGTCAACATGGAAGAGACATTTCAGTCTCAATGCTTTGCATCATCCCAAAAAGGAGAAATACAAGTTAAAAGAAAACAAAAAGGAAAAAGAAAAGGAAATTATTTTGGGTCAACATGAAGGAAACATTTCGGTCTCAATGACTTGCGTCATCCACAAAAGGAAAAAAACACAAGAAAAGACAAAGTAAAAGGAAAAGGGACCGATTGGGTCAACATGGAAGAGAAATTGTTGTCTCAACACTTTGCATCATTCCCAAAGGGAAAACAAAAAGTGAAAAAGAAAAGTACCTTTTGGGTCAACATGGAAGAGACATAGGGAATCTCAATGCTTTGCGTCATCTCCTAAAGGAAAACAAAAAAGAAAAAGAAAAAAAGAAAAAAGGATAAAGCACGAAATATAGAAGAATAGAGAGACAAATAGAGGAATGGGACAAAGAGAAGAAGAACATCAAATGTACATTACAAGGGAACACAATATGCACATACAAAAGAAAATTAATCGAGTTATTGGCTTCACAATCTCAGGTAGTATAAGTGGAAGATGAATAACATAGTTAAGAGACAAGGACAAATGCATGACTAGGACAAGGCTAACAACTTCTTTCCCCCACTAAATGTTAGTCAAGAATGAGCCAAGGTGAGTGATGGGAAGGATCATGCAATAATGAGAATGGAAAATTCTACAACTATTGCATGATGAGAGGATTTGGTTTAAGGAATTATGGGATGACAGGATAACAGTCAGTATCAGTGAAGTGATACTTACTCAGTATGTCCTTCAATGATTGACATTCATCAGTTCAATGGCCAAGAACACGATGATATTTGCAATATGGTATGTTGGAATATTTAGGATGAATTACCAACCTATTCATAGGTGGTAATAGAATGAGATTTTTTTTAAAAATCATTTGGAGTTTCCTTTCACATTTAGGTGGTGGATGGAGAGGAAATTTTATTTTTTTCAATTTGTAAGGTCGTTTATGTTTACTAGATTCACCTTTTTCATGGATTGAAGGAGGAAGAGGAACCATGGGGATCCTAGAATCCTTGTCATTAGAATCATGTAAGGGTTGTTCACGTGGAAGGAGAACATTCAAGTCAGGAGGGGAATCAAAGATCACTGTACCATCATCCCGAAGTCTCCAATATTCAAATGGAGGCTTGTCATTATGAGAAGTATCTTGATATCCTAGTCATGTTGTGTTTTCATCTATTGGTCTTTGTTCCAGAAGTTGGTGAATGTTATGCTTAGTTGTTGTTGCACAACCTTGTTTGCTTAAGATAGTAAAGCCCTTTCCATATGTTTCTTCAAGGTTGAGTTGTGCTTGTAACTTTGGTATCATAAAATGGGTGAGGAGTTGCTTGGTTAGAGGAATTGGGTCCACTTGTTGGAGGGAACTTAGGTCCTTCACTTGTTTTAGGATGTAGGTATCCAAATGTATCAGGAGGTGCAACAGTAGGGAGGTTTGAATGTTTCATGGATGGGTAGAAGTTTGCATTGGCTTCGAGGTTTTCAAGGCATTCATTTAAGAACTTGTTCATGCTATCGTCATATTCTCCAATAAATCTACATCACGAGGAGGAAAATCATGAGGATTTGAAGGAGCATGAGGAAGCTCAAGGTCATTAGGATCACAGCCAAAGGCACAATTGGACATGTCCGCTAAGGATTTCAATGAATTCCAAAACTTATTAAAGAAGAAGTCCATGATGACAAATGAGTGAAAGTAAAATAATATGCAAGAAAGAGAAGAAAACAAAAAATTTGGAAAGTATGACAAAAAGTAATAAAAAAAAAATTTAATGTAGAAAATACCTAGAAAATGCCTGAAAATGTAGTGCAAAATGTGCAGCTGGACTGATTCGCCCAAGGTGGCGAATGAGTCCAGGGGTGGATTTTTTTGTGTTTTTTTTAGAAAAATAAAAGTGATTTTTATGTGTTCCAGATGCAAAATTTTTTTGGTCAATGTTTTGAAGAGCAAAAATGAAATCTATGTGAGATATTCACTAATGCAAATGTGTAAATCCTAGGATGCAAAAATAATGCAAAAATCTAATGTAAAAGCTAATGCTATGAGTCCTAGGATGTAAATGAAATGAAAATCAGAAAGATGATGATGTTCAATATGAAAGTTCACCAAAATGAACCAACAATTTTTGTTGTTCTATGTACTTCTCTTGCACTCTTAGGGTTTTTCACCTAAAAGGACAGAGATAGACCCAAAAATTATGGTGGTTCACTCAAAATAAGGTATGAATGATGTAATTATGACTAAATGCAATGACCTAAATGTAGCTAATTGATAAAGTTGATTGATTATGAATGCAAAACTAATGAAATTGCAATGTTTGAAAACACAGTGTGATATGCAGAAATGAACTAGAAACATAAACAAATGCAAACAGAACTGAATGAGACTAAACAAAGTGCACTTGGAGATGAAATGCTAATGTTGGAAGATTCTGGAATTTGGAAAAAATCATTGTTGATGACCAGTGGGACTCATTCGCCATTGATGGCGAATCAGTCGTGCTTCTGGTAAAATGACCTGAAACTGGTTTCCGGCTATCAAGAACTAAATTATGATGAAATCAACTTTTCAGCTTGTAGGTGGGACTCATTCTCCACTGATGGTGAATCATTCCTCCTCCAAAATTATACAAATTCAAGGGTCAAGTTTCTGGGTCCAAATTTGCACTTGTCTTCTTATCGGGTTGACGAAGTCAAATCTACAGAAAACAGATTGAATGTTGTCTCCAAGCTTGAATTAGCGTTTAGTTGACTTGAATCACTTTGATGAATTCTTGACCACTTTTCAACTCCTATTTCTTTGACAAATCTGACTACAAGACCTACAAACACACATGCAAAGAGGGGGAAAATGGTTAAGGGTTAGAGTATAGGGATTTTCCTTGGTCAAATCCCACTTTGGTAATCAAACCCTTGATAAAGAAATGAAATGAAAACAAGAAAGGAAAGATGAATAAACAACACACAAGTGTCCTAAACTCACCAAAACCTTGTTGTTGAAGTTTGAAGATATGTCAATGGCTGCTCCAAGATGCTTGATAATTGTTTGATCAAGTGATGCAATGATGCTTTGAATGCAAGAGTGCTAATTGATGATAAATGAGTGAATGAGATGAATGGGGGTTAAAATTGATGGAAAAAACACTTATTTATACACACAAGTATGCCCTAATAACCCAAGAATACAACATCACAGGCCGACATAAGGTCTTAATGAATAAAAACCCGAAAGGATTTTAAATTTATTTTGAATTTTGTGCCAAGAGGGACTCATTCGCCACCCATGGTGAATGGGTCCCACTCTAGGCTAGCAAGCAGGTGTTGGGAATTAAGTTGCTTTTAATGTTGTTTGTTAGGTTTGTATTGAAAAACACACTTAATTAAGGCCTATAAGTGCATAAAGGGGACAAATAAAGCATAAGAAAGGTGTAATTAGTGGCGACAAGCCTAGAAAAGCATGAAATATTGTTACAAGACTTTACAACACTTTGAAATAAGACTTGGTAAGGGATAAAAATGGAATATTTAGATGAATTATAATAAGAATAGTCTAGAAAAGTGTAGGAATGTGTTACAATGCTTCACAACACCTTCACAAGACATCATAATTTAAATATTCAGGACCTAATGTGAACGTTTAAGCTACATTACAACATTAAA
Source organism: Sequoia sempervirens (assembly GCA_007258455.2). NCBI lineage: Eukaryota > Viridiplantae > Streptophyta > Pinopsida > Cupressales > Cupressaceae > Sequoia > Sequoia sempervirens. The sequence goes on along the minus strand of VDFB02087424.1, from coordinate 73,730 downwards.
TCTAAGTGAAATAGGTCAAGCATCATAGGAAAAAGACCTAAATGACCATGAAAATGTCTAGAGATCCATTTTTCTATGGTACAAAAATAAAACTAAATGTTACTATCCCTCCAACGAGCTTGGTGAATCTAAGAGGAAGGGTGGTGCCTTTGAAGCTTGAGACACTCATACAAGAATATGGTGTAGAGAGAGCTTGAACCTAGAAGAATGGAAGGTATAGAGCTGCAAGAAGAGAACTAGATCGACGAGAATATGTGAATGAAATGTTAGAATGAGAGAGTGTGAGATCAAAATTGTAGAATGTAATAGAATGAGAATGAGAGAAGAATACAGTCAAATTGCATATCAAAGAGTTGTTCCATGGCACGTCTATGACTGCAGAGGCATTAAACTTCATGGGTAGGTGATAGTTTAATATCACAATGGTTACAAGATTAGGAATCTTTTTAGGACATTCACATGACACATATACATCTACACAATGTGGAAGTGTCCAAGACGAAAAATTCCCCCACTCACAAAAAATGACAAGGTAGGGATGAAAGTGAAGGCTAGGAAGACACATTTTTGCATTATTGTCTTATTAAGCCAAAGTGAAGGTTGATGTTACATGAAATTGCATAAAGGTGGAATTTTATGCCATAAAATTTTTCCCCCACTTTAGCGAGCATATGTATCTAAATATGTGTGAGCTAAACTAGAAAGAGATTTATGATAATATACCTAGGAAGAAGAGGAAGTAGACCTTTGATCTGGTATACACGACATGAAGAGGCTCCACCAAATGCAACGAGGACACGAGTCTTTGATCGTGCAAAGATGACTGCATTCTCACCACATGAAAAATAGACATGATAAAAATTTCATAGACAAGACATGAAAATTTGATCATATAAAATAAAACATTGATAAGTATGGCTATCATGGCTAGAGACCATACAATAAGCATATAAGCCTATGGCTTCTACAAACTACGTTGTAGGATATTCATAGAAAAGACAAGATAGTTCTAGTCAAGTTACCCCAAGCTAGATGATGAGACATAAGACATCAAGGAAGCACATGCCATTCTAAGGAGAAAAGAAAGACAAGAGATGACGTGGTATGAGATACATGGCTAGATATATGTGTGGAATGTTTCCATAGGAGGGAGAACACATAGATAGAAACCACAAGATGGGTATGTGCAGGATCATGATGGGCCAAAAAGTAGCGATATGATGGGTATGTGGTTGACGACTTTTTTTTTACCCAAAATTGATGAAACAAAAAGGGTTTTTAAAAGAGATTCTCAACTTTCCACCAATATGAATTATGCTCTACTTTGAATTTAATAAACAATTATTATTCATTTTCTATTTGAATTACGACTAAAGTCCTGATTGATAGGCTAATTGAAAAAACATCTATAGCTTTCAAACAGTATCACATTTTTTGAATCTAAAACATGCATCGCATTCTATGCTTCACATACTATATGATTAAAAAAAATGAATTTTATGAAGTTTTGACCAAGTTAAAGTGGTCAGACATACAAGTTTTTATATTTTTTAAAAGTTGTAATAAAAAATTCATAATTAATTATTTACTTGGAAAAAAATTACAAAAAATATGTGTAGAAGCCCAATCCTATAACTGCACAAACATAGCAAACAAACACAATATTAGATCCAAATGCAAGTAAGAACCAATATTCCCCATGAAATTCATCTACAATGCTAAAATAGGAAAGAAATTGAAGAACAAAGCAAAGAAGGTAATTGAAATCCTATTTAAACATGCAAACTCTCAATCCCATGGAGGAATTGGTGCCAATTTGATGTGGAAATTGGCCCTTTCCCAACTCCTATGGAAGCTTGATGAAGATTTCTGGATGATTGAAGCTCCTTGTTAAAATTTTGGCATAACCTTGCTATGAAACCATGAAAATGATGAACACTTGATATGAAATGGATAAAATTAGCTCTCAATATGAAGAGAGTAGCTTTTCTCTTAGTTGTGGATCCAAAATACAAAGGAAAGCCTTCTATTTAAAGATGAAAATGTTGAAGAATGAAGCAAAATTGAACAATGTGGGATCATTCAACATCCAATGGGAAAGTGCCACTTGTCAAGAGGTGAATGGAGGAAGCTTGAGCACATTTTGATGAATGTGCACAATAAATGATATTAGGTGGAATTTCAAATTTGTGAAATGACTTGTTGGAGGGAGTAAAGAATGAATTAAATGCCACTTGGCTCAATGCACAAGGACATGTAAGAGGGAATGAATGTCTTGTTGGAAGGAAAAATCCACTTGGAGGGATTTTCAAACTTGGAGGAATATTTACCTAAAGATGTCACGTTGAAAGAAAATAGTGATTTAATAAATCATTTAAATGTATTTTCATGTGCAAGTGGCAAAATCTAGAGGAATTAGGTGATTAGGATTAAATTAATCAAGATTTAATTAATTTAATGAGGGATTAAATGATGTGACAATTCAATTTATATTTTTAGGTTGATTTAAATAAAAGTTGAGAAGAATATGATTTAGATTAAATTAGATTAAATATTTTGATTTATTTAATTAAAGAGGGATGATTATTAGATTAAATTAAACAAGGTTTAATTTATTTAATTTAATAGGATGAATTTAGAGATTTAATCAAATAAAATGAATTATTTAATTAAATAGAGACCATAGGGTTAATTAAATAACTTTGATTTATTTAATTAAAAAGAGAGAATGACTTAATTAGATAAATAATGATTTATTTAATTAAGGGATGACATATGATGATAAGCTAAGAAGATGATTTAGGCTGAAACAATGTTAGTAATCAGGATCAAGTGTGTTGGTATATTTTCCATGTCTACATTTTTTCCCTCTTTGAAGCAAAGTAATTACTATGTTGGTTCAAAGAATAAACTGTCTTTGATCAAAATTAAAAAAATCTCTAATTTTTTTGGATGCCCCACTGCTGCCTTGGTGAGGGAGAAGATTCTGATATACTGCCCCCTTGAGAGATTGGACGAAAATTTGGATTTTTGGGTGATCTTGCGAAAAAGAGGAGAAGGTGCTCGATGGGTTTGAAAAGGCTCTAAGACACCAAAAACATGCCAAAATGGGACAAAACGATGCAATACGGCCCTCAGTTGGGCAAAAATGGGAATAGGGGACCAAAACCCTAGCTAGATGGCTAAATGAGGTAAAAAACCTTAATTTTTAGGCTTAAATAGGCCTCGAAGGGCCACTTCCAATTCATTTGCACACATAGCCTTTTGAGATTCTACACTTTTTTGAGCTCTAACTCCTTTGAGAGATGGCACAATGACAACTTCCCTGACATATTTTGGATCGAGTATGCACACACCAAAGGTTTCCTAGCATTGGACTGCTCGTGAGTCAACTTGACTTGACCTTGTTTTTTGATTTACACACACATTTATTAGCTTAGGAGCTAGGTTTTTTACTAGCGGCCCAATATTGCACTACTTTAAACTCTTTTTCGACACCACGTAGCCTCAAACTACGTCGCAGTCACGAATAGCGACGCCATGGCACAATTTGGAGTTTAGATTCTAACTCCAAATTGAATGACATATGAAAAGTGTGATGTGATGGACCATATTGAAAGTTTAGGTTTAGGGTCACACTTCAAATTATGCCATAGTGGTGGAGTTTGGTAGATCAGGGGTCCTAGTGGCATAGTTTGAAACTTTCAAACTGTGCTACACTCGCGAACAATGACACATATGTTGTTTCAGGTACACCGAGGTAAATTAGGATCACAATTTTTTGTGAAACTTAACACGGTGGCTTTCCTGATGCAGGAGGAGGTTGAGATACTTCATTCATGTGAGTGCAGATTCTCCATCCTCAAAAAAATGGTCAGGATGCATGTGTGGCTATAGGAGCACTTGGGGGTGATTGGCCTTTAGTACATTGTGTATGCACCACCAATGAGGACCCACCTAGGCATGATGACAAGACTCACTGAGTGATGGCACAATGAGACATCCTCCTTCCACCTTCCGATAGGCGAGGCCATAGTCACACTAGAGGATGTGTAGTGCATACTTAGACTACCTATCCATGGAGAGTGCATGATATATGATGTGGGTGCTGGGAGGGAGGCCTGCTATGATGTGATGGGCCTTGATGAGATTGTATTTTGTGAGGGTTAGATTGGGGCTCGCTTGGGAGTTGATGGTCTGATGATGGGTACGCTTTACGTGGGGGCCAGTACTGTTGGCCTCATTGTATCGAGACTTACATGAGTTTGCATATGGCGAGGGTGGATCCATCGAGGCTAGCATGATACTCCTCCATATTTGGGCCTTGGAGCACATTGTTTTGCTTCGCTTGAGAGTTGTTGAAGTTGACATGGAGCTAGATGATCTAGTTATTTGGAAGTATAGAGGAGGTGTTTCCTTCACACACATGGGATAGCACAAGATTCCTCATTGGAGGAGAGTCCTTGATGACATACAAGCTTTCACATGGCGGCCATATCTTGGATGGCCTACATGGTACAATGATGAGCATAAGCTCTTCATTGCTTGGTAGGATAGACTTATGTAGGGCAGGGAGTACATGATGATAGAGAGATACCTACCAAGCCATGTGAAAAGATAGGTCATGGAGCCTTAGGATAGACCCAATGACCAGTACGTGACAATATTCACATGTACAATGAGGGAGTTCTCTTGGGGCCTTTACATTCCACTATAGGAGGCTATTGATTCATTCAGGTAGCTTGTGGCTTGGTCATGGCCATATGATCAGGGTTAGCCTGACGCAGGTACTACTCAGGCCTACAGAGATTAGTTTTAGCCACCTCTTAGATTGACAGTGCCAGGGACACCATTGGTAAGGTGGAGGGCCAGAAGCAGAGGAGTAGGACGAGACCGGGGCCAAGGAGGCTGAGGGGACAAAGATGGAGATGGGGACGTAGACCGGGGAGGAGGTGGGCTACCTCATCAACCAGATTAGGGTAGGGGTCCATAGGATTAGTAGCCAGATGCCCAGAGACAAGACTAGTATCAGGGGTGGTAGGATTAGGATGGACAAGATGGACAACCACCATAGAGAGACCAGGGACCTCCACCACCCCCTGGTTAGGGAGAAGCATACATATAGTAATTACAGGCTCAGGTGGTTGGGCTAGAGTGACAACTTGTTTCCTTGATGACAAAGAGAGATCAGATGTGATAGGAGAGAGATCAGACTATTCAGTAGTGGCAGGCTGCAGAGGTTAGGGCCGCTTAGGAGATGGGCCACCTTCAACAGCTTGAGAGTATGTCCGCCTCCTCCTCTTGGAGTTCAGTGTTGTTATGAGCATATAGGGAGGCCGTTAGAGAGGCTGACTATTACAAAGCTCATTACCATCAGGTTGTGCCCCGTGCGTCCTGGGTCCCCAAATTTTCACAACAGATAGGATACAAAGCCCCCGAGGACCACAGAGAGAGACATATTGGTGAGGGCGAGGGTAGCCAGCAGGGTTAGAGCATTTTTTTATCAGACACACAATTATTTTGCACCCCATGGGATCATTTTGATAGCCCCATGGGCATTTGTACTTTATACACACTTGATCCAGATTTTGTACCATGACAGTATATTATTTGATGATATATATGAGATGCGATGATTCGATAATGGTGTCCTATTCTATTTTATGCATTATGGATGGATTTAATTTCTATATGTGATGTCATGATTCTATCTTATGTATGCTAAGATGATTCTATATGGAACCTATGTGATGATGATGCTATGTGATGTATGACTTTATGATGTGATGATGTGATGCAATGATTGTATGGATGTATTTTTATTTTTTAGTATATTTTCTTATGCACTTTTTATGATGATGGATGGAAAATGAAAAATGTTATAATGTGCAAATTCTTAGACTAACAAATCTATATTATGCACTTAATGGATGATGAGATTTATGGGATGTAATCATTTCTTTTCAGTACTTTTCTCATATATGATATGACGATGTACTTATGATGTTATGATGATGATATGATGTAGTGATGTATGGAATGATGTATGATGTTTATGATATGATGCCCATGTTATGATAATGCAAATAGATGATATGTATGCATATGATGTGATGGATGGTAATACTGCCTATGTATATGATGTACATGATATGCCCTTTATGATTATGCAATGGACATTTTATGAGGTATGTGATATGAGTTTAATAATGCATATAAGATGGTTTCTTTTATGCTTATATAATGAATGAATGTGTATGGTTTATGAGATGCTTAGAATAACCAATCTCTATTATGCAATGATGTAAATGTAATGAAGGTGATGCGATAAATTATTTCTATGTGATATGGTATTGGTTATGCAGTATGCTAATGGTTTATGGATGTAGGATGGATGCACTGGCAATAATGATTTGCAATTATTTGTCATGGTACCATGTTAGTGCGGAAAGAAGATAGAAGAAAGCAAGAGACTTCAACAAGTCACGAGATGATAATGATGATTATGATGATTTTCTTATTGAGAAGTTGGGATTTTAAAAAGGGCCAATTACTTGTTGTTTGATAACACACATAGGTATGATGTATCAAGGTATAAAGAACCAGGATGGCGTTGCACCTAGTGTGATGGACTTTGACTCAAAAATCAGATAGGAGTACTCTTGTTCACACCTGGCATACAAAACCTTATTTAGAATGTAGTTCATATATTTCAAATATCTTGGACCAAAACATAGGTACGATGCATCAAGGTATAAAGAACTAGGATGGCGTTGCACCTAGTGTGATGGACTTTGACTCAAAAATCAGATAGGAGTACTCTTGTTCACACCTGGCATACAAAACCTTATTTAGAATGTAGTTCATATATTTCAAATATCTCAGACCAAAACATAGAAAAGCAAGCCTTCCTATGTGGTCAACAAGACACCTAAAACACCCTCCCTACAAATCAAGCAAAGCACGCATGCCAAGTTATATTACAAGAATATCCAACAAGCACAACAGATAAAAAGATAATGATCATTGCTGCATTTGTTTCTCTATAAATCCCTTCGTTTGAGACATCATTGAGAGGTCATCAAAATGAGCGCAATAAGATAAGTAAAAAGACAAAGATAAAGCAAACAAACAAGCTAATGTTCTTCATACCGCTAGCCAAGATTAAGCTACAATGATGCCTCATGTTGATGTCCATTGTAGGAAGGATGCATCCTAGAACATGATGATATTAGATGATTGATTTGGGACTGATTGGATGATAATATTTTGATAGGAAGAGTTGACCGACTTGTTTACACACTAACCTAGACTTGAGACCTTGACATTTTGAGTTTTCACTTTTAGCCTGCTAGACTTGTTTCTGATTGTCTCACCAAAGGTTGGGGATGATGATTGATTTATTGTGAGTGATCTTTATTGCGGGTGAAAGTGAGATGAAACAGATGGATTTTTTCAAATATTTGGATGTTTTTGAAATGTTTTGAGGCTGTTTTTGGTATTTTTGAGATTTTGCAAATGTTTTGGGGTTTTTTGAGATTTTGACCAAGAGACCAACATAAAGACCTATCCTAGGGGCCTCAGGGGCTGATCAACTAGATTAGCCTTGCCTACGTTATACATGAAAATACCATGTAGTTCGACTAACACAAACTCGATTATTGATGAAATATAAACGAATGGATTGCCAGTTTATTATGATGGACTCCTAAAGGACTAACCTATGTGTCTCAGGGGATGATCAAAGATCAACCTTTCCTATGTTCAAAGCTTAGAGATGACCTATTTCGACAAGATGAGTCTTTTAAAAAAAAAAAATTACTAACTTTTGACCTATTTTTGGATTTTGATATGTTTTGAACGTTTTTGGATTTTTGTATTTTTTGATGTTTTTGGTTTTTTTTTAATTTTTTGATGTTTTTGGATTTTTTGATTTTGGGATTTTAAGAATACACAAATTCGATTCAATGAGAACATTCCCCCAACACGATGCAATAGACTACTCCGATAAAGGTAGGACAAACTAACCTTAAGAATGGGCTAAGTAGTACTAGGAGGGATCATGACACAAACAGAAGACCAAGCAATGATGCGGACACAAATGAGTGATGGATGGAGATAGATGGATGGTAAAAGCGTGATGGATGGATATGCGGAACAAGTCGTGGAGATTTTGGTGAATGATGCCCAAAGTGCCATTGAAGTGGTTTTCACTAGAGGACGATTTTTTTTTTAAATTCTATTTTTTATCATTTTTCTGGTTTTTTTGGATTTTTTATATTTTTATATTTTTTTTGTTGTCACCAAGACACTTGTTTTCCAGGTTTTCGTTAGGGTGACCATTTTTTCAAGACATTTTTTTTATTTTTGGTTCTATACCTTGAAATATTTAGGCATAAAAATTTTTGAGATGGGCCTTGTAGAGGCTCACCTTCGGGTGTTGATAGCCGATATGCCCCTGACTTGTTCTAGGCTCCTGCAGAGGCTCACCTGGGCTCTTTCAGAGGCTCACCTTTGGCTCACGTTCTTCTAATTCTCTTTTAGCAAAATTTCTCCTACCTGGAATGTCCAAATCTTGATCTTCTTCTTATAACTTTCCTTGAGTTGGTTCTGATACACCTACAAGTGGTTTAATGCCTCCATTTGCCGTCCATCTAGCAATTCCAGCTCATTTAGTCATGATACCTGGTATTCCTCATTTGTGATGAGATTTTGTAGTGATATTCTTAGTGATGGGAGCTTGATCTCGATGGGTAATATGGCTTTTGATCCATAAAATAGGGAGAAGGGGGTGGCACCTGTTGGTGTGCAGATACTGGTTCGATAGGCCCTAAGGGTGGGATTTAATTGCAAGCACTAGTCATGGCTAGCGTCATTGACTATTTTCTTGAGGATCTTTAGAATGGTCTTGTTTGTAGCCTCAGCTTGGTCATTTCCTCAAGGATAATATGGGGTGGAAAACAATGTTATATTTTGAATTTGTTGCATAGGTCACAGACATCTTGATTTTTGAATGGTGTCCCATTATCTAAGATAGTGGCTTGTGGGACACCATAGCAGCATATTAGGTAGTTCAAGATGAACTTAGATATCTGCTTTTCGGTTATGTAGGTCATTGGTATTGCTTCCACCCACTTTGTGAAGTACTCAGTGGTGGTAATGATAAACTTGTGGCCACTTGATGAGGTTGGGGTGATTTTTCCAATGAGATCGACCCCCCACTGCGAAAAAGGCCATGGTGTGACAATAGGGTGTATCTCTTAAGTTGGTGCATGGATGAGGTCCCCATGCTACTGAAATTGCACACACCTTCTGACATAGTCATCTGCTTCTCTTTCCATAGTAGTTCAATAATACCCCACCCTTAGTAATTTCTTGGCAAAGGTCATATTGCTCAAGTATGAACCATATATATCGTTATGTATCTTGGTTAAGGAAATCAATGCCTCCTTAGCGTTTAGACATCGTAATAGGGTTCCTTCTATGCTCCTATAGTAAAGGGTTTCTCCTAGAATGAAAAAATGAGATGCTTTCTTGACAAAGGTTTTCTTAAGGTTTGAAGTTATGTCAGCTGGGAGGACTCCTATTCTTAGATATTTATATATATTGTGGTACCAAGGATCACCAGGACCAATGATTTCACACACAAATTATGACTTTGGTACCTTGAATATAGGCACGAGAAGCTGCTCTACTAGGAATTCATGCTTTGGGACATTGGGAGGGATGTCTAATAGGGATCCAATTGTTTCCATGGCGTCTTCTGCTCTATTATTTGCTCTGGGTATCTGCTTGAATGTTATCTCGATGAAGGATTGGTAAAGACTTTCCACCAATTTCTTGTATGGAGTTAGCTTGTCATCCTTAGTATGATACTCATCATTCACTTGATTGATTATTAGCTATGAATCCCCATATATACCTTGAGAGCCATGATATGCCACTGCACTTCTATTCTGAGTCCTATGGTTTGAGCCTCATATTTTGATATATTGTTTGTGCAAGGAAATGCCAACTTGTAGGATCTTGGTATGTAGTCTCCTTGTGGGGTGATGAAAAAGACCTAGGCTCTCGATCCATGTTGTGTGTAGGAACCATCAAAGTACAACTTCCAATGGTCTGTTATTTTCAAGTTGAAGATGGATTCATCGGGGAACTCTGAAATTAGCAAATTCTCTGAATAGTTTGGTTCTTCTACTAATTGATCTCCAATAGCTTTCCCTTTGATGGCCTTCCACTCTACATACTCGATATCATATTATAATAAGATCATGACCCACTTGGCCATCCTTCCTATGAGCTTTTCTTTGGAAAGTAGGTACTTGAGTGGGTCGATCTTGGTGATGAGTTTGATTTTGTGTGTTAACATGTAGTGTTTGAACTTCTGTGAGGCAAACACCACTGCTAAACAAGCTTTTTCAATGAATGAATAATTTAAATTATTCCCTACCATGGTCCGACTAATGTAATAGATGGCCCTCTCTATTTTTTTTCATCATGTTGAGCTAGGAGAGCACTGAGAGCTGTTGTTGTTGCTGATATGTAGAGGATTAGAGGCTTTCATGGGATTGGCGACATAAGCACTGGAGGTGTGAAAAAATAATCTTTGATTTTTTTAAAGGCCTGATCGCACTTGTCATCCCATTTGTACACTACCCCCTTGTGGAGTAGGTTAGAATATAGGACCGACTTGATTGCTAGCTGAGCTATCAACTAGCGGATTGACTGGAGCCTACCCTGTAAGCCTCTTAACTGTTTCAATGTCTTAGGTGCCTCCATCTCAAGGATTTCCTTTACCTTAGTGGGATCTATTTCAATTCCTCTCATAGACACAATGTATCCCAACAACATCCCTGATTGTATGTCAAAAACACACTTCTTTGGATTAAGACAGACCTTGTATTCCTCAAGTCTATCAAAGATGGTACTCAATGTTGTTATGTGGTCCCCTCTCTTTCTAGATTTTTCCAATATGTCATCGATGTAATCTTCCATAGTCTTATGGATCATGTCATGAAATATTAAGGTCATAACTTTCTGATATGTTTCTCCAACGTTCTTTATGCCAAACAACATCATGTTCCAAAAATATGTCCCCCATGGACAAGTAAAATTTGTTTTGTGTTGATCTTCTTTAGCTATCATGATTTGGTTATACCCAAAGAATTCATCCATTAGTGAAAGCATCTCATGTCCTGCAGTCATATCTACAATCATATCAATGTTGGGAAGCGAGAAGTCATCTTTGGAACATGCCTTGTTCAGGTCTCTAAAATCTGTGCATATATGGATGCCCCCATCGGGCTTTGAAATAGGTACTATATTTGATAGCCACTCCAAATAGTCGATTGGTCATATGCAACCTACATCAAGTAGCTTCTTCAATTCCATTTTAACCAACAAGGCTATCTAGGGATGCATTTTCCTAAGCTTTTGTCTGACAGGATTTGCTTCTGGGTAAATAGTTAGATGGTGTACCACAATCTCTGAATCAAGCCCGGGCAAGTCGGCATAGCTCCATGCAAAGTTAGCCTTTCTCTCCCTTAAGACGATAGCTAGGAGCTCTTGTTCTTCTGACATCAATGATTCAGCATATAATGTGATATGTGGAGCTTCCTCTATTCCCAAGTTGACTGGGTTGCACTTCTCGGCTAGAACTGCTAACTTTTCCTGATGTAGAGAACTGAGAGGAAGATTGAATCCTTCATCCTTGGGTGCCTTAGATAGGTTTTCACCATTGGATACGTCCTTTATTTTTACTATTTTTGGGTCAGAGAGTGCCACAATTTGGTTTTCACTCAAAGACCTTGAGATTATTCTCAATTTTCGCTTTTGCGACTAAAGGATGCAATCGTCTCCCTGTAGTAAACTTGTGTGTCGAGAATGATATCAAACCCAACCTTGTGATCTCTGTATGGTACCATTTTCTGTAGTCTGATGAATTTTGAGAGTGCTTAATTATTTTTGAAAGTGTCTAGAACTGACGGTCCTCATTAGTTGTAATTGATGAGCTGGAGGTAGACTAGGTGGATTTCATGGGTTTGGTGGTCGTTGGTCTCAAAAGAAAAGGTACTAATCACGAGTAGGGAGGTGTCCTAGAAAAGCCTAGGAAAATCAGTTATGGAACCTTCCTCATCACCACTACTACAGACATTGGTTATGTCAAATGTGAAGTTGTCTAAAGGCAGACCTGTGGATACGGGTAATTGAAAGGTAGCTTCCGATTACAGAGGAGTTTTCAATTTCTTAGTCGGGGGATTTCAGCCACATATGGTTATACTCAGAGGGGTACATCTAAGGCCAATATTTCTCATTCCCGTCTCAGGAATGATGGGTACTAGGAGTTCATTGTCATTTTTTCCAACATTTATGTTTTTGTCGTAGCCCATGGCGAGCATCATTTGTAAGCCTTTACTGCTATCATCCATAGGTAGATTAGTTGTTGGTCTATTGTCTTAGTATAGGAGGTTTGATGGGTCCTCTTCTATTACTTCTCACCCTAGGTCTCCCCAACTTTTGAAGCTAGAGGAGCCTGGTTTGAAGGTTTGGGATGAGGAAGCATCATTTGACTGCGATCGTCCTTGTGACCTGGGAGATTATGGAAACTCTCCTACCACAAAAGAATTTTTTGGAATTGTATAGTGTCCACACCCATTGTCCTAGATAATCACCTTGATATCGAAGATGGTGGGGATGGTGGGTGTCTTTGTTGTAGAATTAGAGGCGAGAGTAGTGGGATCAATGTATGGAGTTGAGGGGCCCTCATCATTCTTAGGCACTTGGGGGATTTTGTTATATTTTTCTTCTAAGCTCTTGTAGTAAGAAAAGGGTTCGAGATCCCATGGATAGTGACCTCTTGGCCTTGGTATGTAAACTTGACACATTGGTGGAAAGTTGATGCCACTGCTTGCATCCCATGGATCCATAGACGCCCCATGAGAATTTTGTAAGGAAAATCAAGGTCAAGGACTTGACAGGTGGTTTCCATAATTACTGGCCCAACTTGAATAGGTAGTTGGATAGTGCCCTAAGACACTCTCTCATGATCATCATAAACCCTAATTGTGATGCCTTTTCCTTTTTCAATGGAATCCTCTGAGATTCCCAGATTCTTTATGAGCTTGAGGGAACAAATGTTTAAACTTGCACCTCCATCCACCAAGACTCTCTTGACTTTGTTCTTATGCACTAGGACCTCTAGATGGAGTGTGTGATTGTGAGATGGTTGTGTGGGAAAGTATTGATTGGAGAATGTAAGAAGATTTTGGGTAATGATGTTTCCAACCATAGCTTGGAATTGTTCAAAATCAAGATCTACGGAGACGATGGATGAAGCCAATGCTTCCTCAAGGATCTTTCTGTGGGTTGATGAAATCTTTAGCAACTCCATGATGGAGATCTGAGCTGGGGTTATTTTCAACTGGTCAAGGACATTATAGCCATTAGGAATGGATCTCGGGTTGGAAGTGGGTACCCTAGGAGGCTGAGATGACCCAGCGATGGTGATTTTCTGCCTCTTGTGATGACTCCACAATCAGCTTGGGCTCCTTTGATGGTGATAATAGTGCAATACTCATCTAGGGATGCAACAACATGGTCGTATACATGATTCACACTTTTGAAGACACCCTTTCCTTTATCATTGTTCCCTTTGTTGTTATGGTTGGGAATTAGATTTGTGTAGATCTTGAGATTTTGATTTCCTGCTGGTTGTTCCACATTTATGAGGCCTTGGATCAAGTATTTAAACCTCATGCAACTAGTAGTTGTGTGTCCCTTGATTTTGTGGAAATCACAAAGGTGATTTTCATTGTAGCACGATGGTTTTACCAAGGGTTCTTGATAGTTGTCATAGGTGGGGATTGTGATGAGTTTTTCCTCCACTAGTCTCTTCATGATGGATTCAGTTGATTCCCCAAGGGCTATGTACTTCTACTTGGGGGAGTTTTTGTTTCGCTGGAGTGGCCCCCTTTGATCGTTCACATTATTGACTATTTGATTATTTGGCTGCTGAGTCATAGTGTTAACTTGATGATTGTTTTGATTGTTGTTTTGGGGTTTTTGTTGGGGTGTTGGTGTATTTTTTTTGAGGAGCACTGATCACAACTTTGGCATCAACAACACCATCATTGGTAATGTTTCTATTTTTTTCCAATGTGCGAGGTTTGTCCTTATAGTTGGTGGATGGGTGATTGTTTTGTTGTTCAGGATATGCAGGTGTCGCTCCTTGTGCAATAAGGGCTCGTTCAATGTTAAGCACCTTGGAGATCAATTGGTTGTATGTGGTGAGACCTTGCACCTTGAGATGAAATTCCAAGGTTCCTTCAAGATTTGCAATGATGGTGCAAAATTTTTGTTCTTCTAGCATGACCCATTTGCTCCTACTGGCCTTGGATTGCCATTGTTGTAGGAAGACAACAAATGATTCATTTTTACCTTGTTTGAGGGTTGATAGTTCCTCTAGACTGACATCCATATTGATATTGAATGCGTAATTTTTTATGAATGCATCTACTATCTCTTGGAACTTTTTGATGCCAGGAGGAAGGTAGGAGAACCACTCCATGGCATGGCCAACCCAACTTCTAGGAAATAGCCACATCAAATATGTATCGTCATATGTGACTTCCATGCAATGTACTCAGAATTCCTTGATGTGATCTTTAGGGTTTCCCGTCCCACGATATTTATCAAATTTGGGGATCTCAAATCCCTTTGGGAATGGTTTCATTGCAAGACTCCTGTCAAATGGATAGGGACACAAGTTGTTGGGTGTCTTTATGGTTTTCCCTAAGATCAAGCACTTGCTGCGAGAGTAACTTGATTTACATTGTTATGTCATCTTGTGGATCAGGGGGTGGAATGGAGGTGTTCCACGGAGGTTCAATTGTCATAAGGATGCATGGATTGGTTGGTGTGTTGGTGGATGGTGCTTGCACATTTTTCTGCATCAAGTATGCTTGTACTTGTTGTTGTATCAACAACACTTGTTGCTGGTCCTATTGATGTTGTGCTAATAATGCCTATTATTGAGCTTCTTGTTGTTGTTGTACCAACAACCCTTTTTGTTGTACCAACAACGCTTGTTGTTGGACTGCTAGTTGGGCTACTTCTTGCTGCTCTTGGTATTGCTTTAGTGCTTGCTGGTATGCTTGTTGTTGGGCTGCTTCTTGCTTCTCTTGGTATTGCTTCAACACTTGTTGGTAGGCTTGTTGTTGGGCTACTTGTTGTTGTGCAAGGTATTGTGCCTGCGCCTATGCTTGTGCTTGTGCCTATGCTTGTTGAGCTTGGTATTGGGCTTGAGCTTCTGGTATTGGGCTTGAGCTTCCACTTGTGCCTAAGCCTAGGCTTGTGCTTGTTGGGTAGCTTGTGCAATATGTGCAGGTTGTGCAACCTGTGCAACTTGAGCAACTTGATCGGCTTGAACAACTTGCATGGTTTGAGCAGCCTGAGCGACTTGTGTTTCTTATGTAGCTTGTTGTGCAACTAATTGTGCTTGTTCTTGTTGAGCGACTAGTTGTGCAACTTGTCGATTTTGGATTTGTTGGAGTTCCTTTTGATAGGTAGCTTGTTGAGCAGCTTGTAATGCAATGCTATATTGGTTTGACATGCTTGATTTTAGGGGTGGATGTGGTAGTGGATTTAGAATGGTGTTTGTTGTGATGAGAGGCACTATTGTATTGATGATTGGGATTTGTGTAGTGGACGATGCGATCAATATGCTTGGTCCTTGAGATACCATGTTTTGAGGTATTTGAGCAATTGTTGATGATGTTGTGGTTGCTTGTGTTATTGGGATGGTTGCCATCTATTGTTGCAATATCGATGGCAAGGTTAGAGGATTCAGTATGATGTTTTGATTGATGATTGGGGGGTTGCTTTGATTTTGCTGGTTGATGTTTGTTAAAGGGGGAAGCCCTAAACTGAGGGGTGGTGTAGATGTTAACGGCACGGGTGGGAGTGGGGGAAAAGTGAGTGGCATAATTCCTTGGGGAAATGATGAAGATGAAGGGTCAAAGATGCCCCTTGGTCCGAATAAGTCACCTTCTCCTTGCGAGGTCATAGGGAGAGAGGTTTGAGGTGTTGTGTGAAATGATGATGATGGGTCATTGGGATCATGAAAGGTGAGGGGGACATGTGGATGTAATGGATTTTTGGGTATGGGTTACCCCAAGATAGTGTTTGCATCAAAATCTTGATTACTCACCAGGGGTTGTGTTTGTAGTGCATTGAGAAATGTGCTCCCTTTGTTAACAATGGGTTGAGTTGGAGAAATAGATGACGTAAGTTGCGGGATGGGTTGAGTGATGCTTTGGAATTGAGGTGTGGATGAAATTGGGAGTGTGGATGATATTGGAGGTGTGGATGAAATTGGGGGCATGATACCAAGAGGTTCTTCCACAATGGTGCTCACATTGTAATCAAAAGGAAGTTTAGCCCCTTGTTTTAATAATTCAAGCATATATTGTGAGGGATGGAGCTTCATAATGATATTGACAATCCTATGATTTTTAGGATTTTGGACCATTTCAATGATTTCATCTTGTGTCATGCTAAAGGAATTATTGGTGATATCCTCTACTTGGCCTTCCTCTTGATGATTTTATGATGATGAAGGAAGATTATTTAGGGGATTGCTTGATCTAACGGTATTAATTTCAGAATTGGTTTGACTTAGGTCACTTGAAGTTGATGTTTCTTTGTTGGTCTCCATGTTCTTCTTGTGTTTTGATCTTGTTTGAATCATAAAATCAGGCTCAAAATAGAAGATCTAGGATGATTAAGGATCAAAGTGTGATGGTGAAATGTGCGAAAAGGTGGATGATATGGATGATTGAACTCTTAGAAGATCTTGAGGGGGATGCTAGACTTTTGGGACTTTTTTTTTTTGGATTCTTGGGTTTTTATTTTGATTTTGGATTCTTGGATTCTTGGATTTTGACCTTGATTTGGTTTTGTATTATTTTTATTTTGGATAATGAACAAATAGATCCCAAGATGTTGGATGTTATCTATGGGATATACTTGCTCACAAGGTGATAATTTGACTAAGTGTAGGGAGAAGGATGCATCTACCCACACCTAACCAAACAAGATGATTTTGATGATAATTCAACTAAGCATATGGAGAAGGATACATCTACACATACTTAGCCAACAAATTTTTTTGATGTTTTGATTCAAGGATTTTGACTCATGGATTTTCCAAAAAGTATAGCATAAAGGATGGTTTCAAAATTTTCAAGAGTTGTTGGTGAGATGATTTTGATTGATGTTTTGAAAGATGGATGAAGGTTGAATTTTGATCCTATGTGTACCTAAAAAAAATCTTGTTTACAAGACCTTGGTTTTGAAGAACATACTTTACTCTAAACAAGATTCTCAAATTGCCAAAAAAGAGTTGGATTTTTTTGATAAAAGAATTCATACAAATTGGGATTGTTCCTTGATTCACATCTATAAAAGTTGAAAAGCAATATTTGTCTGAATTCATAGAGCGTTGAGAGACACTTTTGATGATCTTTTGGACTAAGAGCTTTTGTCTTTGGTTTTTGGATTTTGATTTTGCATGAAATCATTTGAGACACATGTGTGGGGTTCAATTCTTCTTAGCTTTTCTTAGTGACTTCTTTTTACCACAAACAATTCTGGATTAGGTTTTCAAACTAAATGTCTAATGTCCTAACTTCTTATCATCCCACAAAGTGTATTATGTGGAAATAAAGGAAATTTTTTCCTATTGTTGACTTAGTAAGAAAATTGAGATATAAATTTAAATGCTTAGAAACCTCTAAGGATAGAATCCCAAGGGCAAGCAATAAAACTTAGATTTTGTCAAAGATATTTGCTTCCTAAAGGGTTTGAAATTTGATGAAAATGTTGAATGCTTGTTTTTCCAATGTTTTTGATCAAGCAAAGTGTTTTGTTTCCAAGAACATGTACAACCCTATGGATATGAAAGACTGTATTTGTTGAGTTCCCACTTGGACAAGTCCAGCTACGCCTACTTTTAGCGAATGGTTAGATTCTTGACCACATAGGCTCCCCCTTACAATGCACTCACTTCTCGGGTCATCCAAGCATCAATACCCATGAAATTTTGATGGCATACTTTCCATCTCTACTAAAAGACGTAAAAGTGTGGGGTGGCTTCAGAACGACTATTCTTGCACCCAAAAATAGATCAAGGATTTTTTCATTTTTGAAACAAGGGTTTTAATGCAGGCATTCCATTCATGGGGGACCATCCATGTAGTGAGAGACCATTGCTACCCTTCTCATCGGAATAATCCTCGTGATACTTGCCTTTCCTCAAGTACCCAAGCTTATATCCTAGGTGGAAGTCACTTGGATTTAGCGTGTTCCTAGTTGGGTCATTCCCTTGGGTGATTAATTTTTCCCACAAGTTAGGCCCTCTAAGATTAAAAAAAGAAAGCAAGCATATCCATAGTTTGATCAATCTTCATTGAGAAACAAACAGAGAACACACACGATATGTTTCACTCACACTCACAAGTTTTGTTCAATTTTTAATCCCAAATGAAATGTGGAGGAAATAACTTACGCAACTTAAAATCACCAAAAATCCTTTTGATTCTCAAGATCATTGTGAGGTGCGAGAGAAGTGCATATGTCTTTTTGATGGTATTATTTTTGGTAAGTGATTACAAAACAAAGATGCACATGTTCATTTTAAATCCTCAAAGAAATGATTTGATTCTTTTTAAGCACCAATTGAAGTGTGAGATTTTGATTGTTCAATTGTTAACCTTAAAAAAAATCTAGTAAGTTTGTCTAAAGTTCTTTTTAACCTTTTTCCTTGTTCATTTTAAACCCAAATTGAAAATTGGTGATTCCTAAAATCTTGAAGAGGTAAAATCCCTAAATTTGGAATTACTTCCAAAAGTGTCTAAAGACACTTGATACAATGGAAAAATAAAATTATACTTCAAAGTTACTCTTTGCTTCTTCCTTGCTCCACCTACAAAACTATTTAATTCAAGAAAAAAGAGGCAGAAAACATGTTAGTAACTCCAAATGATCAAAAGAAAAAAAGAACATGTCAAAAAAAAATTGAAATTTGACTTTTTACTCCACCCCAGTGAAGCAACCCACATATGCGACTTTGTTTGAAGAAATTAGTGGTGTTGTATAGCACCGCTAGGTCTACAAGCAGTGATCTATAGTAGAACAAAGAGTGTGATGATGATGCAGTTTTGCTCAGTGGTGTAGTTTGAAGTTTGAAAATCCTAGTGTCAGAAAACTAAACCAGCATCATAGTTTGAAATTTTGAATTTATGGGTGGGAAGGTTGCAGCATCAAAGTTTGGAGTTTGTAGCATTGTTGTATGGTGTCGCTAAGCTGATAGCAACACTGTATGGTGTCGTTGGACTAATAGTGGCACAATTTCCTGTAGACACAAAAAAACACAAAAAGCATGGAATTTTTTCAAAAAGTGTGTTAAGAACTTGAGATTTTCCCTCCTTCTAGCACCAAATGTAGAACCCCAATCCTATACCTACACAAACATAGCAAACAAACACAATATTAGATCCAAATTCAAGTAAGAACCAAGATTCCCCATAAAATTCATCTACAATGCTAAAATAGGAAAGAAATTGAAGAACAAAGCAAAGAAAGTAATTGAAATCGTATTTAAACATGCAAACTCTCAATCCCATGGGGGAATTGGTGCGAATTTGAAGTGGAAATTGGCCCTTTCCCAACTCTTATGCAAGCTTGAGGAAGATTTGTGGATGATTGAAGCTCCTTGATAAAATTTTGGCATAACCTTGTTATTAAACCATGAAAATGATGAACACTTGATATAAAATGGATAAAATTAGCTCTCAATATGAAGAGAGTAACTTTTCTCTCAGTTGTGGATCCAAAATACAAAGGAAAGACTTCTATTTATAGATGAAAATGTTGAAAAATGAGGCAAAATGGAGCAATGTGGGATCATTCAACATCCAATGGGCAAGTGCCACTTGTCAAGAAATGAATGGAGGAAGCTTGAGCACATTTTGATGAATGTGCACAATAAATGATATTAGGTGGAATTTCAAATTTGTGAAATGACTTGTTGGAGGGAGAAAAGAATGAATTAAATGCCACTTGGCTCAATGCACAAGGACATGCAAGAGGGAATGAATGTCTTGTTGGAAGGACAAATCCACTTGGAGGGATTTTCAAACTTGGAGGAATATTTCCCTAAAGATGTCATGTTGAAAGAAAATAGGGATTTAATAAATCATTTAAATGTATTTTCATGTGCAAGTGGCAAAATCTAGAGGAATTAGGTGATTAGGATTAAATTAATCAGGATTTAATTAATTTAATGAGGGATTAAATGATGTGACAATTTGATTTATATTTTTGGATTGATTTAAATCAAAGTTGAGAAGAATATGATTTAGATTAAATTAAATAAAAGATTTTGGTTTATTTAATTAAAGAGGGATGATTGTTAGATTAAATTAAACAAGGTTTAATTTATTTAATTTAATAGGATGACTTTAGAGATTTAATTAAATAAAATGAATTATTTAATTAAATAGAGACCATAGGATTAATTAAATAACTTTGATTTATTTAATTAACAATAGGGAAAGACTTAATCAGATAAATACTGATTTATTTAATTAAGGGATGAAATATGATGATAAGCTAAGAAGATGATTTAGGCTAAAACGATGTTAGTAATCAAGATCAATTGTGTTGGTATATTTTCCATCTCTACATGATGCATCACATCGGGACA
The DNA here is from genome assembly GCA_007258455.2 of Sequoia sempervirens. NCBI lineage: Eukaryota > Viridiplantae > Streptophyta > Pinopsida > Cupressales > Cupressaceae > Sequoia > Sequoia sempervirens. The sequence goes on along the minus strand of VDFB02087424.1, from coordinate 52,966 downwards.
TGAGTCCTCTACTTGTATTTAAAATATTATAAAAAAATATTATCATTTTATTATGGTTAGGGTGGTTAGACAAACACCTACTCTTATTTTTTCCCTAAAATTTAAGTTCTACTACATTGAAATTTCAAATTTTCACCAAATAGATTTAAAAAAAAACAAAACTTGGTAGATTAGAAACTACATTCAATTTGCTACAGATTCTATTCTTACATATTTTTGAAATAATATATATAACTTATTCAAATTTTTATATCAAGTTGCCTAACTCTGATTTTTCTGAATTTTTTGCCACTTAAGGGTCTATTTTTTCCATGATGATCCTGCACATACCCACATCATGAAGAAAAAAAGTAAAGACAAAGAAATCAAGAGCATAGGGGATCTAATTATTTGGGGTCATAAATGCTCATAGATATAGATAGATAAATATAATATAATATAATATATATGAACTATCATCACCCCCCAAATGTATTAGAATAGGAAGTAGGGCACATGAAGATAAAATAAAAATTGGGTCAAAATGGAAGAGACCTAAATTCCCCAATGCTTTGTATCGTCCTTGATGTGAAAGTCAAAATTTACAACATATAGAAGAATGATGATGAAGATAGAAGTATACGACAATTTTTCTCTCCTGTATCTGAGCACCTAGAAGGGTAGCAAGGGTCCTCTAGGTGAGAGCATAAACATATATAGATAAGCACACAAAAAAACAATCACACAAAGCTAATGTAAATATGAAGAAGAAGATGCTCCTCTAATCTGACTCAACCAGTAGGTCATCCTACATGTAATCTAGATCATTATATGGGGAGGGAAGATGAGCCTATAGGGGAGGGATAGCTAAAGCAACACTAGCCAACTCACCTAGGTCTTCATCACTGAGCTCCTGTGAGACTAAAGTAATCAACCTAGAAAAGATCAAGGATAGAGTTGGAATATCCTCCAATGAATTGAACATTAAATTTTAAGGAGTAACATGTGGCAACTAAATGGGAGGAGGACAAGACACCCAAGAGTTAGTGTCATCCTCAGGAAGAGGGGTAGTGACAAACTCCGAGGATGTGAGTGTTGCCTCTATCACAAGGACGATGTAGGCCAAAGAAAAACAAGACTGAAGAGGTAGAGACAACTTGTTTGACCATTTCTCAAAGTGAGTTCACTCTCCTACTTGCACTTCATTGGAGGAGGTGGAATCCTCACAGCTGAAATGGAATCAGGAGAGGGAGATGAAGCCATAGAGGACACCACCTTTATGAAAGGAATGTCTACAGGCTATGAAAAAGGTGTAATGGAGTGAATTTTCACTTCTCACAAATTCCCCATTTACACCCCTCACCTTGAAAAAATTAAACTCGAAAATGCTTTTCCACTTCATCCATTTCACTTCCACCCACTTGGCAGGGTATGTGCAGGATCATGATGGGCCAAAAAGTGGCAATATGATGAGTATGTGGCTGACGACTATCTTTTTACCCAAAATTAATGAAACAAAAAGGGTTTTCAAAGGAGATTCTCAACTTTCCATCGATATAAATTATGCTTTAATTTGAATTTAATAAGTAATTATTATTAATTTTCTATTCAAATTACAACTAAAGTCCTGATTGATAGGCTGATTGAAAAACATCTATAGCTTTCAAACTATATCACATTTTTTAATCCAAAATATGTCACATCTCTATGCTTCATACTATAGGATTAAGAAAAGAAAAATTGAATTTCATGAAGTTTTGACCAAGTTAAGGTGGTCAAACATACAAGTTTTTATATTTTTAAAAGTTGTAATAAAAATTCATAATTAATTATTTACTTGGAAAAAAAATTACAAAAATATGCATCACATTAGGGCATGAGTCCTCTACTTATATCTAAAATATTATAAAAAAATATTATCATTTTATTGTGGTTAGGGTGGTCAGACAGACACCTACTTCTTATTTTTTCCCTAAAATTTAAGTACCACTTCATTGAAATTTCAAATTTTCACCAAATAGATTATTATTTTTTAAACAAACTTAGTAGTTTAGAAACTACATTCAATTTGCTACAGATTCTATTCTTACATATTTTTGAAATAATATAGATAAATTATTCAAATTTTTATGTCAAGTTTCCTAACTCTAATTTTTCTAAATTTTTTGCCACTTAAGGGCCTATTTTTTCCATGATGATCCTGCACATACCCGACAGTTGTATGTAGTGTCGATGGGGGAATTTTTGTCGGGGATGCTAGCACAAGGCATTGATGTCCTTGTGGCTCACTACCATCTTGACAAGATTCTTTCCTCTGGAATCTGCAGAGGTGTTACACTTCTCCAGGGGCGATGAAGAGTAGGGTGCTGGCAAGAAGTTGAGTCCACTTTTTGGCCCAAAAGTGGAAGCGTTTTCCGTAATTTTCAAAATTTGACACATTTGACCTTAAAGTTTGAAGCACTTAGAGATGTAATCTTGAAACAAGTCAGTGATCATAAAATGTAGTACTCAGAGTCTAGTTTCCAAATATGTAATTTATTTTAATACCTAGATGCTACAAATTGATTTTCAATAGGCGTTTCTAAAAAGCATTGTTTAAAAGTCACCTTTTTTTTACCATACCATGTGCATGTACATCATCCATATTTTGACCTAAATTATCGTATTTTTCTAAATCCTCTTGGGAAAATATCTGTAACTCACTAAAACACGTTTTTGATATTTTTTGTAATTTTTTATTGAATATTTTATTTTTTGTTAAAATATTATTATCCATATTTGTTGTTTTGAAAAATTGTTGTGTATGTCACGCATAAGATGACCTAAAATTATCATTTTTTGATTTTTTTTAAAGTTGAAAAGAATTTTCTAAAGTGCGTTTTTCATGCAATTGGTTTTACAAAAAAATATTTTAATAAAATGTTATTAAAATAGTAAAAAACCCTAATATTTCAAATTTATGGACCAGTTTCATAACAAATTAATTGAAAATTTGAAAAAATAATCCAATTGTTAAAAAATTACATATTTGGAATTTGCATTATCTCATCTATAATTGGTTTTAATTTTGTCAAAAAATTCTGCAAAAGAAGTTGTTAGCCATTGTCCAAAGTCATTATTTTTCTATGACATTGTCATGACCTTCAACTTGCAGGTCATACCAGGTTGAAGGCCTAGGTTCGGACCCCCAATTCTTTTCCTAAACTAAAATACAATCCAAAAACCTGACCAAAAACTAAGCACAAATTCAAATGTTTAGAAATGGGATCTTGTTTACAAAACAGGATCCCATTTCGTAATATTAAATGTTCAGACTATTGACATAGAAATGGGAGCTTGTTTTATAAATGGGATCCTGTTTTTCTTTTTACCACTTTTTCAAAATTTTACTCGCAAACTTTTATTGTGAATTCTGCAATTTCACATGTACGACCGATTGCAAAAAATTGAGCTATTTTCTTTCAAGTTTTGTCTTTATAGGTCTTCAACTTGCAATTTGGATTGATTTTTTGAAAGGAGGCATCATGTAAACTTTTTTTAAGTGGAATTGTGTTAGTTTTCTACTCATTTGGAAGAACAAAAGAGGAATACTTTTGTCTTTATAGGTCTTCAACTTGCAATTTGGATTGAATTTTTGAAAGGAGGCATCATGTAAATAGTTTTTTAAGTGGAATTGTGTTAGCTTTCTACTCGTTTGGAGGAACACAAGAAGAGGAATTTTGTCTTTATAGGTCTTCAACTTGCAATTTGGATTGAATTTTTGAAAGGAGGCATCATGTAGACAATTTTTTAAGTGCAATTGTGTTAGTTTTCTACTCGTTTGGAGGAACAAAAGAGGAAGAATTACACTATTGACATTCATTTGTGCTTGAGAATTTTATAATCATGGGTTCACAAGCTCATAATAAGAGGAAAGATAGGAGGGCATTGACTCCTAAATAAATTTAAGCAAGGAAAGACAAAGAATCAAAAAGGAAAAGAGATAGAAGAATGAGGATTCAATCAATGAATAATGTTGAAGCATTCAATTCCACAACTATTGAAGATAAAAAAATTGAGGAGACCATGGTTGTAGACAAAGCTAATTTGCAAGAACTGAATTTGGAAAATAATATGATTATACAAACAAGTCCTAATATGTCTTCAAATCCCTCTTTCAATGCTATGGAGAATGTTTCAATAAGCACAAATCTAGGTACATCTTCAAATCCACATTTTAGCAAAATGGAATTTTTTTTTGTAGAAGTTTTACAAGATGCTGGACTTAACGATGTTGACATTGATAATATTTAGAGAGAAGAAAATTTTATACAATTTTTTGAAAATAAATTAGAAAATTAAAATGAAAATCATTTAAATGTTGTTGGAAATGAAAATTAAAAATATTTTGTTGAAAATGAAAATGAGGATGATCCTTTTGTTGAAAATGAAAATGAAAACCGTTTTGTTGATGAAAATAAAAATGAAAACTATTTTGTTGATGAAAATGAAAATGAAAACCATTTTGTTGATGAAAATTAACGAAAATGAAAATCATTTTGAAAATGAAAATCTAAGATTTTATGTTGAATTTAATGAAAATAATTTTTTTAAATTGAAAGTGATGTTTAGGATAATCTTCCTAGTAAGACTTCTTGGAGGCAAATAAGAACACATGTGAATAGATTATACAAAAAAATATTTTATTGTAAAAAACTTGCATTTTAATGTCAACTAATGATGCAATTGATGAGAATGTAAAAAAATGAGAAAAGTAATGAAAAAGTTAGGCTTTTTTGTTAAACCAAGAAGAAAAGATCAATCATTAAAACATGCTATGTCTATTGTTGCCAGTGCCATTCAATCTATTGGAAAAAATAGTTGATCTAAAGATAAAAATGCAACAAAAAGATCTATAACAACTACTATAGTTAATAAATCAACTTTGAATGAAATAATGGTAAGCAATATTAGTGAAGTTCAAAAAATACATCCTAAAAAATTGGTAAGAGTAGCAAAAAGAAGAGAAAGTATAAAAAATGATCCAATTAACCAATGTTGGAGTTTTAGTAGTCGACTCTCGACGTCTGACATAAAATTGAATATTCAAATTAAATCTTTGATTGAAAAATATTGGCATGATAATACTAGGGTATCATCTAATGCTATAGATGTTTTAAAACTAAGAGTGGGGTCCAAAGTTTGCAATCCTCATCCAAAACACCTATTAGATACAACACAAACTAAATTTTATAGAATTTTTTTTGGTGATTTAGTGTTACCTGATAATATTAAAATAAGTCAAAGGTCTTTTAAAAACTGTAAAACCTGGTATGTAAAAATTAATAAGCAACAAATATCTTGTTGTTGTAAAATGCATGTTCAATTTCGTTATTTTTATGATGCTTTTCGATATATACATTATACTTTGTGATGAGGGCACAACTCGAGACACAGAAAATAACCCAAAAACAAGAGAATAATTTTATTATTCAAAAAATAGAACTTTCTTACATGCAGAGGATCTCAAATCCCCAAGTTTTACAACACATGCAAGTTACAAAAAACTACAGAATCACCCTTTTGCAATATGCGAGCTTGTCCCCAAAAGTTACCCAAAAATACTAGAAACCCGCCCATAAATAGAGC
>VDFB02087424.1:0-47259 GCA_007258455.2 Sequoia sempervirens | reverse complement strand
CTCAAGGTACATATGGGGATTCATAGCTAATAATCAATCAAGTGAATGATGAGTATCATACTAAGGATGACAAGCTAACTCCATACAAGAAATTGGTGGAAAGTCTTTACCAATCCTTCATCGAGATAACATTCGAGCAGATACCCAGAGCAAACAATAGAGCAGAAGACACCATGGAAACAATTGGATCCCTATTAGACATCCCTCCCAATGTCCCAAAGCATGAATTCCTAGTAGAGCAGCTTCTCGTGCCTATATTCAAGGTACCAAAGTCATAATTTGTGTGTGAAATCATTGGTCCTGGTGATCCTTGGTACCACAATATATACAAATATCTAAGAATAGGAGTCCTCCCAGCTGACATAACCTCAAACCTTAAGAAAACCTTTGTCAAGAAAGCATCTCATTTTTTCATTCTAGGAGAAACCCTTTACTATAGGAGAATAGAAGGAACCCTATTATGATGTCTAAATGCTAAGGAGGCATTGATTGCCTTAACCAAGATACATAATGACATATATGGTTCATACTTGAGCAATATGACCTTCGCCAAGAAATTACTAAGGGTGGGGTATTATTGAACTACTATGGAAAGAGAAGCAGATGACTATGTCAGAAGGTGTGTACAATATCAGTAGCATGGGGACCTCATCCATGCACCAACTTAAGAGATACACCCTATTGTCACACCATGGCCTTTTTCGCAGTGGGGGGTTGATCTCATTGGAAAAATCACCCCCACCTCATCAAGTGGCCACAAGTTTATCATTACCACCACTGAGTACTTCACAAAGTGGGTGGAAGCAATACCAATGACCTACATAACCGAAAAGAAGATATCTAAGTTCATCTTGAACTACCTAATATGCTGCTATGGTGTCCCACAAGCCATTATCTTAGATAATGGGACACCATTCAAAAATCAAGATGTCTGTGACCTATGCAACAAATTCAAAATCTAACATTGCTTTTCCACCCCATATTATCCTTGAGGAAATGACCAAGTTGAGGCTACAAACAAGACCATTCTAAAGATCCTCAAGAAAATAGTCAATGACGCTAGCCATGACTAGTGCTTGCAATTAAATCCCACCCTTAGGGCCTATCAAACCAGTATCTGCACACCAACAGGTGCCACCCCCTTCTCCCTGTTTTATGGATCAAAAGCCATATTACCCATCGAGATCAAGCTCCCATCACTAAGAATATCACTACAATATCTCATCACAAATGAGGAATACTAGGTATCATGACTAAATGAGCTAGAATTGCTAGATGGACGGCAAATGGAGGCATTAAACCACTTGTAGGTGTATCAGAACCAACTCAAGGAAAGTTATAAGAAGAAGATCAAGATTTGGACATTTCAGGTAGGAGAACTTGTGCTAAAAGAGAATCGGAAGAATGTGAGCCAAAGGTGAGCCTCTGAAAGAGCCCAGGTGAGCCTCTGCAGGAGCCTAGAACAAGTCAGGGGCATATCGGCTATCAACACCCAAAGGTGAGCCTCTGCAAGGCCCATCTCAAAAAGTTTTATGCCTAAATATTTCAAGGTATAGAACCAAAAATACAAAAAATGTCTTGAAAAAATGGTCACCCTAACGAAAACCTGGAAAACGAGTGAATTTCTGGCACAACGGCAACAAAGTAAAAATGGGGACAATATAAAAATTCAAAAACAAGAAAAATGATAAAATAGAATTTAAAAATAAAATCATCCTTCAGTGAAAACCACTCAATGGAACTTTCGGGCATCATTCACCAAACTTCCACGGCTTGTTCCAGATCATCCATCCATCATGCTTTATTCCATCCACTCATCCTCCATCCATCACTCATTTTGTGTCTCAGATCATAGCTTCTGGTTCCAGGTTTGTGGCCACAGATCCCTCCTAGTACTACTCAACCCACCTGCATTCTATAAGTTAGCTTCGTCCTACCTTTTCGGTCTTTTGAGGCAGTCTATCAGATCGTTGGGGAATGTTCTATTGAATCAATTTGTGTATCTTTAAAATCCCAAAATCAGAAAAATCCAAAAACATCAAAAAGTACCAAAAACCAAACATCAAAAATACAAAAAATCCAAAACGCTCTCAAACATACCGCAAACGAAAAATAGAAATGTTAAAAATAAACTAAAGATCCCATCTTACTTTAACTAGGTCATCTCTAAGCTTTGAATATAGGAAAGGTTGATCTTTGATCATCCTCTATATCATTGTTGTGGTTGGTCCTTAGGAGTCCACATCATAATAACAACCGCAACTACTTGCCATACTTCATCAATAAATTCTAGCTTTGTGTCAACAACTACATGGTCTTGCATGCATAACGAGGCAAGGCTTTTAATTCGAAGGACGTTCTCTAAGGCCCCTAGGATGGGTCTTATGTTATCTCTGGTCAAAATCTCGTGAAAACCCCAAAACATTGCAGGGGCCCGTGCGTCACCACCAAAAACAGCCTCAAACATTTCAAAACATCCAACATTTGAAAAATCCATCCGTTTCATCTCACACCAACAAAGATCACTCACACAATCAATCATCATCCCAACCTTAGTGAGACAATCGGGAACAAGTCCAGTTGTGCTAAAAGTGAAACTCAAAATGTCAAGGTCTCAAGTCTAGGTTAGTGCGTAAACAAGTCGGTCAACTCTTCATATCAAAATATTATCATCCAATCAGTCCCAAATCAATCATCTAATATCATCATGTTCTAGGATGCATCCTTCCTATAATGGACATCAGCATGAGGCATTAGTGTAGCTTAATCTTGGCTAGCAGTATGAAGAACATTAGCTTGTTTGTTTTCTTTATCTTTGTCTTTTTACTTATCTTATTGCGCTCATTTCGATGACCTCTCAATGATGTCTCAAATGAAGGGATTTATAGAGAAACAAATGCGGAAATGACTGGCTATCTTTATCCGTTGTGCTTGTTGATATTCTTAACATATCTGCATGCGGTTGGTTGATTGTAGAGGGTGTTTTAGGGTCTTGTTGACCACATAGGAAGGCTTTTTCTATAAGTGTTTTGGTCTGAGATATTTGAAATATATGAACTACATTCTAAATAAGGTTTTGTATGCCAGGTGTGAACAAGAGTACTCCTATCTGATTTTTGAGTCAAAGTCCATCACACTAGGTGCAACGCCATCCTAGTTCTTTATACCTTGATGCATCGTACCTATGTTTTGGTCCAAGATATTTGAAATATATGAACTACATTCTAAATAAGGTTTTGTATGCCAGGTGTGAACAAGAGTACTCCTATCTGATTTTTGAGTCAAAGTCCATCACACTAGGTGCAACGCCATCCTGGTTCTTTATACCTTGATACATCATACCTATGTGTGTTATCAAACAACAAGTAATTGGCCCTTTTTAAAATCCCAACTTCTCAATAAGAAAATCATCATAATCATCATTATCATCTCGTGACTTGTTGAAGTCTCTTGCTTTCTTCTATCTTCTTTCCGCACTAACATGGTACCATGACAAATAATTGCAAATCATTATTGCCAGTGCATCCATCCTACATCCATAAACCATTAGCATACTGCATAACCAATACCATATCACATAGAAATAATTTATCGCATCACCTTCATTACATTTACATCATTGCATAATAGAGATTGGTTATTCTAAGCATCTCATAAACCATACACATTCATTCATTATATAAGCATAAAAGAAACCATCTTATATGCATTATTAAACTCATATCACATACCTCATAAAATGTCCATTGCATAATCATAAAGGGCATATCATGTACATCATATACATAGGCAGTATTACCATCCATCACATCATATGCATACATATCATCTATTTGCATTATCATAACATGGGCATCATATCATAAACATCATACATCATTCCATACATCACTACATCATATCATCATCATAACATCATAAGTACATCGTCATATCATATATGAGAAAAGTACTGAAAAGAAATGATTACATCCCATAAATCTCATCATCCATTAAGTGCATAATATAGATTTGTTAGTCTAAGAATTTGCACATTATAACATTTTTCATTTTCCATCCATCATCATAAAAAGTGCATAAGAAAATATACTAAAAAATAAAAATACATCCATACAATCATTGCATCACATCATCACATCATAAAGTCATACATCACATAGCATCATCATCACATAGGTTCCATATAGAATCATCTTAGCATACATAAGATAGAATCATGACATCACATATAGAAATTAAATCCATCCATAATGCATAAAATAGAATAGGACACCATTATCGAATCATCGCATCTCATATATATCATCAAATAATATACTGTCATGGTACAAAATCTGGATCAAGTGTGTATAAAGTACAAATGCCCATGGGGCTATCAAAATGATCCCATGGGGTGCAAAAAAATTGTGTGTCTGATAAAAAAATGCTCTAACCCTGCTGGCTACCCTCGCCCTCACCAATATGTCTCTCTCTGTGGTCCTCGGGGGCTTTGTATCCTATCTGTTGTAAAAAGTTGGGGACCCAGGATGCATGGGGCACAACCTAATGGTAATGAGCTTTGTAATAGTCGGCCTCTCTAACGGCCTCCCTATATGCTCATAACAACACTGAACTCCAAGAGGAGGAGGCGGACATACTCTCAAGCTGTTGAAGGTGGCCCATCTCCTAAGCAGCCCTAACCTCTGCAGCCTGCCACTACTGAATAGTCTGATCTCTCTCCTATCGCATCTGATCTCTCTCTATCATCAAGGAAACAAGTTTTCACTCTAGCCCAACCACCTGAGCCTATAATTACTATATGTAGTCCTCTCCCTGACCAGGGGGTGGTGGAGGTCCCTGGTCTCTCTATGGTGGTTGTCCATCTTGTCCATCCTAATCCTACCACCCCTGATACTAGTCTTGTCTCTGGGCATCTGGCTACTAATCCTATGGACCCCTACCCTAATCTGGTTGATGAGGTAGCCCACCTCCTCCCCGGTCTACGTCCCCATCTCCATCTTTGTCCCCTCAGCCTCCTTGGCCCCGGTCTCGTCCTACTCCTCTGCTTCTGGCCCTCCACCTTACCAATGGTGTCCCTGGCACTGTCAATCTAAGAGGTGGCTAAAACTAATCTCTGTAGGCCTGAGTAGTACCTGCGTCAGGCTAACCCTGATCATATGGCCATGACCAAGCCACAAGCTACCTGAATGAATCAATAGCCTCCTATAGTGGAATGTAAAGGCCCCAAGAGAACTCCCTCATTGTACATGTGAATATTGTCACGTACTGGTCATTGGGTCTATCCTAAGGCTCCATGACCTATCTTTTCACATGGCTTGGTAGGTATCTCTCTATCATCATGTACTCCCTGCCCTACATAAGTCTATCCTACCAAGCAATGAAGAGCTTATGCTCATCATTGTACCATGTAGGCCATCCAAGATATGGCCGCCATGTGAAAGCTTGTATGTCATCAAGGACTCTCCTCCAATGAGGAATCTTGTGCTATCCCATGTGTGTGAAGGAAACACCTCCTCTATACTTCCAAATAACTAGATCATCTAGCTCCATGTCAACTTCAACAACTCTCAAGCGAAGCAAAACAATGTGCTCCAAGGCCCAAATATGGAGGAGTATCATGCTAGCCTCGATGGATCCACCCTCGCCATATGCAAACTCATGTAAGTCTCGATACAATGAGGCCAACAGTACTGGCCCCCACGTAAAGCGTACCCATCATCAGACCATCAACTCCCAAGCGAGCCCCAATCTAACCCTCACAAAATACAATCTCATCAAGGCCCATCACATCATAGCAGGCCTCCCTCCCAGCACCCACATCATATATCATGCACTCTCCATGGATAGGTAGTCTAAGTATGCACTACACATCCTCTAGTGTGACTATGGCCTCGCCTATCGGAAGGTGGAAGGAGGATGTCTCATTGTGCCATCACTCAGTGAGTCTTGTCATCATGCCTAGGTGGGTCCTCATTGGTGGTGCATACACAATGTACTAAAGGCCAATCACCCCCAAGTGCTCCTATAGCCACACATGCATCCTGACCATTTTTTTGAGGATGGAGAATCTGCACTCACATGAATGAAGTATCTCAACCTCCTCCTGCATCAGGAAAGCCACCGTGTTAAGTTTCACAAAAAATTGTGATCCTAATTTACCTCGGTGTACCTGAAACAACATATGTGTCATTGTTCGCGAGTGTAGCACAGTTTGAAAGTTTCAAACTATGCCACTAGGACCCCTGATCTACCAAACTCCACCACTATGGCATAATTTGAAGTGTGACCCTAAACCTAAACTTTCAATATGGTCCATCACATCACACTTTTCATATGTCATTCAATTTGGAGTTAGAATCTAAACTCCAAATTGTGCCATGGCGTCGCTATTCGTGACTGCGACGTAGTTTGAGGCTACGTGGTGTCGAAAAAGAGTTTAAAGTAGTGCAATATTGGGCCGCTAGTAAAAAACCTAGCTCCTAAGCTAATAAATGTGTGTGTAAATCAAAAAACAAGGTCAAGTCAAGTTGACTCACGAGCAGTCCAATGCTAGGAAACCTTTGGTGTGTGCATACTCGATCCAAAATATGTCAGGGAAGTTGTCATTGTGCCATCTCTCAAAGGAGTTAGAGCTCAAAAAAGTGTAGAATCTCAAAAGGCTATGTGTGCAAATGAATTGGAAGTGGCCCTTCGAGGCCTATTTAAGCCTAAAAATTAAGGTTTTTTACCTCATTTAGCCATCTAGCTAGGGTTTTGGTCCCCTATTCCCATTTTTGCCCAACTGAGGGCCGTATTGCATCGTTTTGTCCCATTTTGGCATGTTTTTGGTGTCTTAGAGCCTTTTCAAACCCATCGAGCACCTTCTCCTCTTTTTCGCAAGATCACCCAAAAATCCAAATTTTCGTCCAATCTCTCAAGGGGGCAGTATATCAGAATCTTCTCCCTCACCAAGGCAGCAGTGGGGCATCCAAAAAAATTAGAGATTTTTTTAATTTTGATCAAAGACAGTTTATTCTTTGAACCAACATAGTAATTACTTTGCTTCAAAGAGGGAAAAAATGTAGACATGGAAAATATACCAACACACTTGATCCTGATTACTAACATTGTTTCAGCCTAAATCATCTTCTTAGCTTATCATCATATGTCATCCCTTAATTAAATAAATCATTATTTATCTAATTAAGTCATTCTCTCTTTTTAATTAAATAAATCAAAGTTATTTAATTAACCCTATGGTCTCTATTTAATTAAATAATTCATTTTATTTGATTAAATCTCTAAATTCATCCTATTAAATTAAATAAATTAAACCTTGTTTAATTTAATCTAATAATCATCCCTCTTTAATTAAATAAATCAAAATATTTAATCTAATTTAATCTAAATCATATTCTTCTCAACTTCATTTAAATCAACTCTAAAATATAAATTGGGAATTTAAGCTCACCACTACTAATCCTCACAAATTTAATTAAACTTTATTTCACTCTGAATCCCAATCACTCCAATTCTCTTGTGATTTTCCACTTTGTACAATAAACATTGAGTTAAATCACTAGCTTTTCTTCTAACACACATTCCTTTAGGAAAATATTCTCCAAGCTAAAAATCCCTCTCCCAAGGATTTTTCCAACAAGATATTATCTATTCTCTTTACACCTTGGTAGCATTGAGTCATGGGCATTTAATTCATTCTCATTCTCTCCTAAACAAGCTACACACAAATGTTTTAAAATTCCACCCACGAGTTTGATTACACAGCACATTCATCAAAATGTGCTCAAGCTTTCCCTCCATTCACCTCATGGGTAATTTCTTTCCCATTGGATGGAATGATCCTACTAATGTTCACCTTTATTCATTCTTCAACATTTCATTCTTAAATAGCTGCCTCTCCCTTTTGTATTTTGGATCCACAACTAAGAGAAAAGCTACTCTCTTCAAATTGAGAGCTAATTTTATCCATTTCATATCAAGTGTTCATCATTTTTATGGTTTCATAGCAAGGTTATGCCAAAATTTTAATAACAATAAGGATGTTTCTGAACCCATCCCAAATCCTCTTCACTGTTTCCTATAGGAGTGTAGCACACTTCACATCAAATCTCAAAATCAACTCTTGGAGTGAGCTCTGTACGGCTCAAATTATAGGACTTCAAACTTCACCTTCTTTGTCTTTGTTCCTTCAATCTCTTTCCCATTTTAGCATTGGTATTTTTAACCCTGCAACATTGGTCTCCTTACTTGCATTTGGATCTAACACTGTGTTTGTTTGCTATGTTTGTTTATAGGACTTGGCTCTACACATTTTTGTAATTTTTTCCAAGTAAATAATTAATTTTATGAATTCCTTTATTAAGCAACTTTTAAAGAATAAAACTCTTAGTATGTCCTAATTCACTTTAACTTGGTCAAAATTCATGAAATTCATTTTTTTTAACTTCATATAGTATGCAGCTTTTACATAGAATGATGCATGCTCTCAGATCCTAAAAAATGCATTAATGCTTTAAGTTTCTGTATTTTTCTTCTAATTGAAATTATCAACCTGTGGGACTTTAGTTGTAAACTAAAACAGAAAAAAAATGAATAATAGTTGTTTATTAAATTCAAAGTATATAATTCATATTGGTGGGAAAGTTGAGAATCTCTTTTAAAAACCCTTTTTGTTTCATCAATTTTGGGTAAAAAAAAAGTCGTCAACCACATACCCATCATATCGCTACTTTTTGGCCCATCATGATCCTGCACATACCCATCTTGTGGTTTCTATCTATGTGTTCTCCCTCCTATGGAAACATTCCACACATATATCTAGCCATGTATCTCATACCACGTCATCTCTTGTCTTTCTTTTCTCCTTAGAATGGCATGTGCTTCCTTGATGTCTTATGTCTCATCATCTAGCTTGGGGTAACTTGACTAGAACTATCTTGTCTTTTCTATGAATATCCTACAACGTAGTTTGTAGAAGCCATAGGCTTATATGCTTATTGTATGGTCTCTAGCCATGATAGCCATACTTATCAATGTTTTATTTTATATGATCAAATTTTCATGTCTTGTCTATGAAATTTTTATCATGTCTATTTTTCATGTGGTGAGAATGCAGTCATCTTTGCACGATCAAAGACTCGTGTCCTCGTTGCATTTGGTGGAGCCTCTTCATGTCGTGTATACCAGATCAAAGGTCTACTTCCTCTTCTTCCTAGGTATATTATCATAAATCTCTTTCTAGTTTAGCTCACACATATTTAGATACATATGCTCGCTAAAGTGGGGGAAAAATTTTATGGCATAAAATTCCACCTTTATGCAATTTCATGTAACATCAACCTTCACTTTGGCTTAATAAGACAATAATGCAAAAATGTGTCTTCCTAGCCTTCACTTTCATCCCTACCTTGTCATTTTTTGTGAGTGGGGGAATTTTTCGTCTTGGACACTTCCACATTGTGTAGATGTATATGTGTCATGTGAATGTCCTAAAAAGATTCCTAATCTTGTAACCATTGTGATATTAAACTATCACCTACCCATGAAGTTTAATGCCTCTGCAGTCATAGACGTGCCATGGAACAACTCTTTGATATGCAATTTGACTGTATTCTTCTCTCATTCTCATTCTATTACATTCTACAATTTTGATCTCACACTCTCTCATTCTAACATTTCATTCACATATTCTCGTCGATCTAGTTCTCTTCTTGCAGCTCTATACCTTCCATTCTTCTAGGTTCAAGCTCTCTCTACACCATATTCTTGTATGAGTGTCTCAAGCTTCAAAGGCACCACCCTTCCTCTTAGATTCACCAAGCTCGTTGGAGGGATAGTAACATTTAGTTTTATTTTTGTACCATAGAAAAATGGATCTCTAGACATTTTCATGGTCATTTAGGTCTTTTTCCTATGATGCTTGACCTATTTCACTTAGATTTAATGTTGTAATGTAGCTTAAACGTTCACATTAGGTCCTGAATATTTAAATTATGATGTCTTGTGAAGGTGTTGTGAAGCATTGTAACACATTCCTACACTTTTCTAGACTATTCTTATTATAATTCATCTAAATATTCCATTTTTATCCCTTACCAAGTCTTATTTCAAAGTGTTGTAAAGTCTTGTAACAATATTTCATGCTTTTCTAGGCTTGTCGCCACTAATTACACCTTTCTTATGCCTTATTTGGCCCCTTTATGTACCCCTATAGTCTTAATTTAAGGTAGTTTTTCAATACAAACCTCACAAACAACACATTAAAAGAAACTTTAATTCCTAACACTCTACTGCTAGTTTGAGGTGTAATCACCACCATGGTGCTTAATGAGTCCCTTTTTGGCACAAAATTCAAATAATAAATTTAAAATTCTCTTGGATTTTATTCCATTAAGGCCTATGCTCTGCCCCTGGATGTTGTATTCTTGAAGCATGAAAGGCCACTTGTGTATAAATAAGTGTTTTTTTCCACCAATTTTTAACTCCCATCTATCCATTCTACCATTACCTACCACACCTTGCACTTAAATGCATCAGACTCACTTGATCGTACCCACTATCAAGCATCTTGGAGCCTATTGACATATCTTTCAAACTTCAAATGAAACAAGGCCTGATGAAATAGGACACTTGTAAAAGCTGCTTTATTCAATTTTCCTTTCTGTTTCTACTCTTACTTTTATCAAGGCCTGATTTCACTAAAGTGGATTTGACCAAGAAAATCCCTACTTCAACCCTAACCATTTCTCTTTGTATATGTGTGTTTCTTTAGGTCTTGTAGGCCAGATTTCCGTCAAAGAAATAGGAGTTGAAAAGTGGTCAAGAATTCATCAAAGTGATTCAAGTCAACTAAACGCTAATTCAAGCTTGGAGACAACATTCAATTTGTTTTCTGTAGATTTGACTTCGTCAACCCGATAAGAAGACAAGTGCAAATTTGGACCCAGAAACTTGACCCTTGAATTTGTATAATTTTGGAGGAGGAATGACTCACCATTAGTGGAGAATGAATCCCACCTGAAAGTTAGATTCTCAAATTTAATTTCTCGAAGTCTCCTGACAGCCGGAAAACCAGCGTCATTTTACCAAAAGCATGACTGATTCGCCATCAATGGTGAATGAGTCCCACTGGTCATCAACAATGATTTTTTCCAAATTCCAGAATCTTCCAACATTAGCATTTCATCTCCAAGTGCACTTTGTTTAGTCTCATTCAGTTCTGTTTGCATTTGTTTATGTTTCTAGTTCATTTCTGCATATCACACTATGTTTTCAAACATTGCAATTTCATTAGTTTTGCATTCATAATCAATCAACTTTATCAATTAGCTACATTTAGGTCATTGCATTTAGTCATAATTACATCATTCATACCTTATTTTGAGTGAACCACCATAATTTTTGGGTCTATCTCTGTCCTTTTAGGTGAAAAACCCTAAGAGTGCAAGAGAAGTACATAGAACAACAAAAATTGTTGGTTCATTTTGGTGAACTTTCATATTGAACATCATCATCTTTCTGATTTTCATTTCATTTACATCCTAGGACTCATAGCATTAGCTTTTACATTAGATTTTTGCATTATTTTTGCATCCTAGGATTTACACATTTGCATTAGTGAATATCTCACATACATTTCATTTTTGCTCTTCAAAACATTGCAAAAACAAAAAATTTGCATCTGGAACACATAAAAATCACTTTTATTTTTCTAAAAAAAACACAAAAAAATCCACCCCTGGACTCATTCGCCACCTTGGGCGAATCAGTCCAGCTGCACATTTTGCACTACATTTTCAGGCATTTTCTAGGTATTTTCTACATTAATTTTTTTTTTTATTACTTTTTGTCATACTTTCCAATTTTTTTTTTCTTCCTTTCTTGCATATTATTTTACTTTCACTCATTGTCATCATGGACTTCTTCTTTAATAATTTTTGGAATTCATTGAAATCCTTAGTGGACATGTCCAATTGTACCTTTGGCTGTGATCCTAATGACCTTGAGCTTCCTCATGCTCCTTCAAATCCTCATGATTTTCCTCCTCGTGATGTAGATATTATTGGAGAATATGACGATAGCATGAACAAGTTCTTAAATGAATGCCTTGAAAACCTCGAAGCCAATGTAGACTTCTACCCATCCATGAAACATTCAAACCTCCCTACTGTTGCACCTCCTGATACATTTGGATACCTACATCCTAAAACAAGTGAAGGACCTAAGTTCCCTCCAACAAGTGGACCCAATTCCTCTAACCAAGCAACTCCTCACCCATTTTATGATACCAAAGTTACAAGCACAACTCAACCTTGAAGAAACATATGGAAAGGGCTTTACTATCTTAAGCAAACAAGGTTTTGCAACAACAACTAAGCATAACATTCACCGACTTCTGGAACAAAGACCAATAGATGAAAACACAACATGACTAGGATATCAAGATACTTCTCATAATGACAAGCCTCCATTTGAATATTGGAGACTTCGGGATGATGGTACAGTGATCTTTGATTCCCCTCCTGACTTGAATGTTCTCCTTCCACGTGAACAACCCTTACATGATTCTAATGACAAGGATTCTAGGATCCCCATGGTTCCTCTTCCTCCTTCAATCCATGAAAAAGGTGAATCTAGTAAACATAAACGACCTTACAAATTGAAAAAAATAAAATTTCCTCTCCATCCACCACCTAAATGTGAAAGGAAACTCCAAATGATTTTTAAAAAAAATCTCATTCTATTACCACCTATGAATAGGTTGGTAATTCATCCTAAATATTCCAACATACCATATTGCAAATATCATCGTGTTCTTGGCCATTGAACTGATGAATGTCAATCATTGAAGGACATACTGAGTAAGTATCACTTCACTGATACTGACTGTTATCCTGTCATCCCATAATTCCTTAAACCAAATCCTCTCATCATGCAATAGTTGTAGAATTTTCCATTCTCATTATTGCATGATCCTTCCCATCACTCACCTTGGCTCATTCTTGACTAACATTTAGTGGGGGAAAGAAGTTGTTAGCCTTGTCCTAGTCATGCATTTGTCCTTGTCTCTTAACTATGTTATTCATCTTCCACTTATACTACCTGAGATTGTGAAGCCAATAACTCGATTAATTTTCTTTTGTATGTGCATATTGTGTTCCCTTGTAATGTACATTTGATGTTCTTCTTCTCTTTGTCCCATTCCTCTATTTGTCTCTCTATTCTTCTATATTTCGTGCTTTATCCTTTTTTCTTTTTTTCTTTTTCTTTTTTGTTTTCCTTTAGGAGATGACGCAAAGCATTGAGATTCCCTATGTCTCTTCCATGTTGACCCAAAAGGTACTTTTCTTTTTCACTTTTTGTTTTCCCTTTGGGAATGATGCAAAGTGTTGAGACAACAATTTCTCTTCCATGTTGACCCAATCGGTCCCTTTTCCTTTTACTTTGTCTTTTCTTGTGTTTTTTTCCTTTTGTGGATGACGCAAGTCATTGAGACCGAAATGTTTCCTTCATGTTGACCCAAAATAATTTCCTCTTCTTTTTCCTTTTTGTTTTCTTTTAACTTGTATTTCCCCTTTTTGGGATGATGCAAAGCATTGAGACTGAAATGTCTCTTCCATGTTGACCCAAAATGAACTTTCTTTTTTCTTTTATTTTCACTCTCTTTGTGTCATTATTTCAGTTCTATGTATTTAGGGAATGATGACAATTTCAAGATCTTTAATAAAAACATTGCAGCAACAAACATACTGACCCCAAATCCATATATCCCTTGTCTTTAGTGTGTTCCTTTTTGGGGGAAACCCTTATTTCTTTTGTTCCTTTTCATTTATATTAAGTAGCCTTACTTGGAAACATATGACTTGGCATAGGGGCTTTCCAAGTTGGTTCTCATGTCTTGTTTCTTTTTTGCATTTTTCATTTCGCTACTTTCAAGTAATTGCTCACAAAACGGTGTGTAGAAATTCCTTTAAAGTGGGGGCATACATTGGCATTATTCATTTGCATTCTTGGTTCTTATTGTAGCCTTGTCACTTCATACAATGCATTTGTCACTTTGTGGATGAGATTGTGGTGCAAGGGCACCCTAGGGTTCTCATACCTCCATGAGTCCTTTGTCATGTTGGTTTTTTTTTCACTTTATTCATGATATAATAAGGTCCAAGGGACCATTTCAATGTTCGTGATAGATTGTTCTAGGTGTTATTAAGTGTCAAGTCAAGGTTTCAATGAACTTGGTGTATCCAAGTAATGATTTTATGTAATGTCAAACTAAAGTTGTAAAACACACAACCAATGGTCTCCTCATTCAAAAATCAATTGAGGACCATTGGAAGAGGTAAGGTAATGTTTAAAAATGCTCCTTGTGGTTGAGGAAAGGTTGTTGGATGATTTTGTGAAGATTTGAATGCAAATAAACTCTTTTTTTGGGTTTCCTTTGTTTTCTCTCTGCTATTTGGTTTAGTATGACTCGTGACATCACTATACGAGATCCACTCATATATCAATTGAAAGAGGGGAGAGTCACCTTCCTTTTGGTGGTGATTTGGTGTGATTTCATCAACAAATAAGAAAGATATCTCCATTTTACTAGAAGTGGGTCTAAAACCCTACCAAACCAAGGTTTGGTCACTAAAATTCTTGTAACTCTCCATTTTGTTGTGGGAAAAGTCTAATTGTTGGTGGAATGGTAGGGTTAGGAGTATTATTCATGTTCCAATTGGTTTTAGGAGGAAGGATGGAGTTTGGTTTGAATTCTTTAATGTTCTAAGCCTGGCATCTCTATGTGATAGGCCAGAAAGTAAGTAATTGAATATGCTAGTTGTGATATTTTGAATATTTGAACTATATAAATGGATAAAAAGATGTGAGAGAGGTCTTGGGGAAAATTGAGTAACCTATTGAAGTCTTTAGGGGTGTTGGGGTGTGCCTAGGTAAGTCGGTTCCTTCTTTGTGCAGGCCTAGTTAGGCTGCCTTGTGGCTTGTAAGTCAGTTGATTAGAGTACCTACTCTTAGTGTATGATCTTATGATTTTGAGGACTTGTAGGGGTCCATGTTGAGTTCCTAAAAACAAGTTTCTTTTCTTGGTTCTTTCCCTTAACAAACTCTTATTGTGACGGTCCCAGTTGGATAGGGCTACAAGGATACATAGGCCTATCTTGAAGCGATGGTTGAATGAGGATTCCTAAGTTTAGAGTCAGGTTGTTTGGTCATGTTTTTTCATGGTGAGATTGTTCTAATCATCCCCAAGTATTTTTGGCTATGTTTGGATGTGGAACCCAAGTTAGGTGGTTAGGTTGTTTTCATGAAGGTATAGTGGAATTGGAGAGTCCACTTAGAGTATTTGAGAGAAGCTTTCCATAAAATATTGTCTTCCCTGCACACTCTGCATCACATTGGGTGTGATTTCCTTCATAACTGTGATCAATCTTAGCTATTGCATTCATCTTAGTGGCTTGATGCAATGCACTGCATCCCCTAAGTTGTGAATATTCTATTCTTTGATTGGTCCTCTCTTGGAGATATTAGACACAATGTTCCCTAAGTATAGACCTTGCATGAACTTAAAAAGATTCATTTGAACATTTATTTTACATTTTTTGCATTTTACATTTTTGCATTTACATGGCCACCTTGCATAACAAAGCTTTCATGCCTATGGTTCCATTGCATTTTTTCATGATTTCTAAGCATACGAATCTTTGCTTGTCTCATGAAGCATGAACCGACATTTTCCTTTGTGTCACCTTATTAAAGTTATCAAGAGGTATAACTTTGGTATGGTTGAGCGGGAAGCCCATTCTACGACACAAATTTCCCCATAGGCACCTATGTGTTTGTGAGTACATACTAGCTGAGTGTATGCTTCTCACCTTTTGGTCCTTCTCACCTAATAGATAGCCATGAGTTTCGTCACCCTAGAGTAAGTATGCATTTTATTTTTTAGAAAAATAGCCTAGATCTGATTCACAACTAGCTGAACAAACAATCGAAGCTTGATTTGACTTTTCCCTTTTTCTCTCCCTTTTCTTTTTCTCTTTCACATGTGTGTTCCTTTGTTCTTATGTTTATTTTTCCATGGGATCTTCATCCTGGGGGCTTGATCATCCCTCTTGATTGTAGTTATATCATCTTGCTAACATAAGTGCATTTGGATCCCTCTCGATATGCATGGATACTTTAGTGTGAATTTGAAGCAAGTTCATCCTCTCTGATCCGGTGGAAATTTTTAGTGAAAATTGAAGTGTCTCCAAATCTCTAGATTTTAGCACCATTAGAAAGATCTCAGCATCTTGATTCTAACGCAACTCAAATGGAGCGAAAAGGAGTTCGTTTGTGCAAGTTATGGCCACTCAAACCTTGGGTTAAATTGGGATCAGGAGGCATCCAGAAGGTGAAAAAAATGATTGTCTTGGAAATTGATGGAACCAATGTCATCACAAAGACCTCATTGCAAGCTTTCCAATGCAACTCATTTTGTTGAAATCCGACATCATATGTTCGAGATACAACTGGTCAAAGTTCGTGCAAGGAATGTTGACTTTTGACCATACAGAATGCTAACGTCATCATTTCGTACTATACGGACAGTGAAGTGGTCCAATCCAAATCTGACACATGGCATCCAAGTCATACTGTATGGATCCTGTAGACCCTAAATCTGCAATTTGCTCAAAAACAAAAAAACATGAGTTTTGTTAAATCAAACAAAATCAAATATAGAATCCATATGAAATATAGAATCATGCTTCATAATGCAATCCAAACAACAAAATATCAACTAAACTAAGTGAAAGCATAAAGAAGCAAGAATTCAACTCTATCTCATATTGGATTGGTGTCACATGTGCTAGTGACCCTTTCCCAATCCTTGATTGATAAGCTTAGATGATGAAATTGCTATAGATGATGGAGATGATAAATGGACAAGATAAGTTCTCAAAGAGAATGACCTTGCATCAAGTTGTGGAGATTGTGAAGGATTTGATGTTGAAGCCCTATTTAAGATTTTCAAAATGCCAAGTGTTGAAGAGGGACCAATGTGGGATTAAAGATTCTGCCAATGAAAGAAGGACACTTGTCATCATGTGAGTGGTTGATGCATGTGCAAGATTTGGGAAGAGTGCCCAAGAGGGGGAATTTTTGAATTCAAATTTGCAATAAATTTTGAGAGGGGGAAGAAGAGCAATAAATGCCTGTTTGACTTGTCATGTTGAGAGAAAATGAGGTTTTAATAAATCAATAAAATTGATTTATTGTGCAAGTGGCTAGGTCTAGATAATGCAAGTGGGATGTGATTAACATTAGATTAGGATTAGATGATGATCATGCTGATTAATGCTGATTAGATGAGTTGACATTTTGGACTTTGATTTCTGATTTATTTAAATCAGAAAAAGGATGAAATATGATTTAGGATTTAATTTAAAGGAAGTCCTGATTTATTTAATTAAGTGAATGATGCAAGATGAAGGTTGAATGATAATGTTTATAAGATTATTTAATGAATGGTTTAAAGTGATGAATGGATATAATGCAATATCCAGTTCGGTTGATGAATGAACCTGATCAAATGCAGAATGTTAGTTTTGCATGTCTACATTTTGCCCCTCTTTGAAGCAATGTACTTGTTGCGTTGGTTCAAAGAATAACTTGCCGCAATCGAAATTTAAAAATTTCATGATTTTTTTTTCAGATGCCCCAGCGGAAAGAAGTACACTGGTACATTGCCCCCTCGAGAGATCGAGCGAAAAGATTCGATTTGAGGGTCGATCTCGCGATAAAGAGGTTCAAAAATGGGTGGTTATGGATGACGATGCAAAGATGATTTCAAGATGCTTAGAATAACAAATCTATATTATTCTAAACAAATTAAATGATGATATGATATGAGATGGATGAGATGGATGATGTGATATGCTGTGATTATGCAACAGATGATTTATGATATGCTTAGACTAACAGATCTATATTATGATGATGATATACATGTGAGATGATATGCAAAATACTGATGTTTCCTATTATGTATGATATGAATGATATGTGATATGCTGACTGTTTGTAGATGCAAGATGGATGCATGATGGATGCATGACAGATGCATGATGTTAGTGCGGAAATGAGATGATGACAAGAGGATCCAACAAGACCATGATTAGTCGATTAGAGATGATGATGATAGATGATGATGATGATGATAAATGATGATGATTCGATTATCAAGGATTGGGATTTTCAAAGGGTCACTTACTTTATTTTTTGATAATTGACGCCTAAGCAATTTACGTGAACAAGGTAAAGGAAGGAATGTGATGGCGCTTGTACTTAGTGTGATGGACTTGACTCAACAAGCAGATAGGAGAGTTCTTGTTCACACTTTACATACAAAACCTTGCTAGGGCGTATCTAACAAAGCAAGTGACTGCCAAGTTATATTACAAGAGGCCCAAATCGCTACGTCAAATGTGACAAAGATAATGATCGCTTCCCCATTCCTATCTCTCTAAATCCTTCGTCGATATTTCCAGAGGTCCTTGGAGTTAATAATAAGATAAATCAAAAGAAAAGATCAAGTACACAAACAAGCCAATGTTCTTCATACCTCTAGCCAAAGGGATTGTTTTGATAGGATAAGAATCCAAGGTGATATCCATAAATGATGCCCATTGCTCCGAACGATATAATTCTAGGACATGCATTGTACAGATGATGATGTGATTGATAAGTTGGATTGATAGGCGCTATTGATATAAGGTCGACCGACATGTTTGCCATTGATCAAGAGTTTGATTTTGTGTTCAATGGTTCGCTGTTTCGATTTTGATTTTATGATCGGGCATCGATTTACCGACCGCTATGATTGTTTCTTGCTTGTGCTTTGCCAAAGGATGAAGATGACTATCGTGTTTATTATGGATGATTGATTATTTCTAAAAGTGCTTAGATGAGCAGATGGATTTTTCAAATATTTGATGTTTTTGACATTTTTGAAATGGTTTTATATTGCTTTTGGTGTTTTCTACACAAGCATGTTTTGATTTTCAATTTTTCAATGTTTTTTGATTTTGATGTTTTCAATGTTTTTTGGATTTTGGTGTTTTTCGAATGTTTTTGGATTTTGATGTCTCTGGAGCTAATCAAAGATTAGCCTTGCCTATGTTTAAGCTCAGAGACGACGTATTTCAGATTCCAATGTTTTTGATGTTTTCTACTTTTTGACTATTTTTTGGATTTTTGATATGTTTTGGATGTTTTGATTTTTCACATGATTTTGACGCATTTGATATGGATGCATACGCGTTTCATGGGGATTTTTGTTGAAGACCAAGCTAAGATTGATTGATCGGATCGATGGATTGATGATGATGATAACATTGTTGAGGATACACAACAATGCATTGATAGTGTTATGCAACACAAGGATTTGATGGGATTGATGATGATAACATTGTTGAGGATACACAACAATGCAAGGACTGGGTTGATCGGGATTGATAATGATAACATTGTCGAGGATACACGACAATGCAAGGATAGTGTTAAGCAACACAAGGATATCCCGAGATGATGATTTTTTGATTGGATTCAATTGATCATGTTTGATGAAGCTTGGTTTTGAACAAAAGATGTTTGGATGATTTGATGTGACATTTGACAGGTGGCTTATATGCGACTGATATTGATTGTTTGGATTGATGTTCGATGAAAGATGAAGCTTTGATAAAGAACATGTTCTTGTCAAAATATGCCATGGGCCAGTGATTCGGATTTTTGCTCACGAGTGCTTTGACCAGTTTGATTTCATGTTTTCCAATGTTTGGATCACCACATAAGTTGGAGGACGTAGACCAAGATTTATTCTCGAAGCAAGATTTATGTTATCTGCCCCCAATGTCTAGCAACGTATGGAATGCAATGGATGGATGCTCAGATAAGTGTATGGATGGAGGGACATGGATTATCTTGCGATAAGATAAGGTGTTCGAATAACGAATGCTCATTTGGATAATGCTTCATGGCTTAAATAATGCTGCATAGGATATGATTTAATGAAAACGGCCCATGTCAAGATGTTCACCATAAGCAAGTGTAAAGTGTGCACCAAAATTTCATCAAGATCAAGATAACTAAGATGATGGATGCAGATATATGTGAATGGATTGGATAAATGGTTCATGGATGGATGGATTTATTATGGATAAGATGGATGGAATGCTCAATTTATTATGGATGGGATGGTTTTCAACTCTAACCGGGCGCATTTAGATGCTCGATCTTACACATGACGCCTGCTTGCTGTGTTTTCGCCATGGTCTTGCCCAAAGTGCCGCCTATGCGGTTTTCTTACTAGAGGATCTATTTTTTATCTTTACTATTTTCAACTTTCGATTTTTTTTGATTTTCATATTTTTTGATTTTTTTGTTGTTACCAAGACGTCAGTTACGTTTTCACCGGCAACCATTTTTTCAGGACTGGATTTTTGGATTTTTTTGCTTTTTTTAATTTGCATTTTTTTGAAAGATTCGTCGAACCACCGTGGTGTTGACGACGCTTCGTCATAATGTGCCATCGACATCCCGTTGAAGAATCTGCTTTGCTAAGATACGTGCACTTGAATGCCACTTCTGGGATTCTCGATCTGCTTCGTCGATACCGGAGTTAACTCTGTCTTGGTGCACACATCGCGATAAAGTGCCTTCAGAATCCTTATGATGAAGGGTCGTTTCCAATACACGGTCAATGTAAGAATTGGATATCATGCGTGGAGGTGTGGATGGAGTGCATTTAGGGATAAGAGATGATTGGTCGACGCTTGGAAACCTTTGACTTCCAAACTTGGAAGATGGAGAAACATGGTGGATACTTGGTAAAAGCGCGGAATTAGGACCAACCGCTGATATACTTTGCACGCCACTTTAAAAGCCCGCTTGCTTGTGGATATTCTGATGGATACCTTCTCTTTAGTTTTTTAAGCCCCACAGTTTCTTTGACTGATGGAGTTTGATAGGGATGATCTTTCTTTGTATTCTTCGGTATCCATATGTATTTGATTTGTCCATTATGCTTATCAGCTTCTTTTGCTTTGATAGCGTTCTTCGTACTTTGATTCAAATATTTCCTTTGATGTTGGTCCCAATTTGTGGATGGGGTGATAGGTGGATGAAGATTTATGGCGTGGCTGGTTGTAGTATTGGCAATGGTTTCACCATAAGGATTCTTCGTGCTCCCTATGTTGACGTTTGCTTGAGACGAAGTTGCCCCTAGTATGGTGATAGTATCACATTCATGCTTTGATTCTGCTTGTGCTGAGAGCTCTTGTTCAGAATGCATTCTCTGATCAATGATCAATGTAGATGACATTAGTTCAATTTGCTGCTTGGCTAACTCTGGATGTTCTATCTGACTTGTTTCCTTGAGTGGATAATGTTGGATATTTTTATTCATGATGTCCTCAATTTGACTTTGGGACATATTTGATCTTGATGTTGACCACTCTGTTTGATTATAGGAGTTAAGAATCTGCTCTTTTTGTGTAGCAAGATCTTGTTCTAGATGAAGATCATCTACGTGTCCATCCATAGAAAGCATCTCATAGGTAGATGGAGGAGTATGTGTTACATGGATATTATCGTCTTGCAGAGATAAGAGAGTGTCCATTAGATTATTGTAGTATCTTGAAGATACGAATTCTTGATCTTGATTAATTTCAGAGTTGCTTTCGACATGCTTTGGATCAAGTTCTTGACATGGGGTAGCTTCAAAGGATGGATTTCTTACAAAGGACTTTTGGATGTCTTCATTAGACATGGTAAAGTTCAAGGTTCCTTTAGCATCTGTAACCATGAGGTCAAAGGGGATCAACATGTTTTGAAAATGACCATTGCTAGACCTTGCTGAAAGATTTTGATCATGCTTTGGAGTAAATTCTTGAGATATGTCCTCTACCTCATAAGGCGATGTAGAGATATTTTCAACATGATCATAGGTCGATGGATCATGCATTATGTCAATAGGATCAAATAACCCTAACACTCCTTGAAAGAGATCACTAAAAAGTGGCTCTTGATGTATGTTGAGTTTATCATCGGATTGTGTAGATACATCCTCAATGTGCTCCTCGATGGAGAGGTTTTGATCATTGTTTTCGACAATTGCAGTGGAGAGCTTGTGAATGTCTTCGACCATAGAGTCAAGTGATGTTGATATTTCTTGAATTGGCTCATTATCAAGTTTTGTTGGTGGGTTTTGATCGTGATTCAAGAGTGACTC
This sequence comes from Sequoia sempervirens, assembly GCA_007258455.2. Classification (NCBI taxonomy): domain Eukaryota; kingdom Viridiplantae; phylum Streptophyta; class Pinopsida; order Cupressales; family Cupressaceae; genus Sequoia; species Sequoia sempervirens. Next base: position 24,986 of record VDFB02087424.1, on the reverse strand, counting down.
TTGACATATGTCGATTTGATCATTGGATGAAGTAAATGTGTGCTCAGTGATGGATTGATCTTGATCCTTGTTTTCAATAGTTGTCATCTTTTGTGTTTGTGCTCGTGTTGGTTGGGTAGCTTGAGAGGCTTGGGCAACTTGAGAGGATTGTTTCACACTTTGAGCTTGTGTTGCTTGTTGCATGGCTAGATATTGTTGGAATCCCTTTTGAAAAGCAGCTTGTAATGTTGCGTCGTATTGGTTTGATGTGGTGGAAATTGGTGATGGTGGGGGTGGTGGTGGATTCGAAATCATGTTGGATGTAGTGACAAGTGTTTGAGATACGCTCGGAGTGATCATGGTAGTGAGGGGTTGAGATGTGATGGGTGTGATAGTGGTGTTTGGAATAACCGAGGTGATAGGTCCTTGGGATACTGTATTTTGATTGGTTGGGATCATCATTGTTGCTTGATTGATACCATCCGCGGTGCTACGTCATGGTATATCAAGGCGATTTGATACATGGTTTGATTGATGTTATTGATTAATTAAGGGATTGATTGGTGCTAGGTAAAGGGGTTCTAAATCAAGGAAATGAGCGTAGGTAATGGTGGTGGAGATTTCTTGGCTTAATGCCTCAATTATTTTGAAAGTTCGCACCCATCCTCGGGCCAAATTTGTTCTTGATTTGATCTTTAATTTCACTTGAGATAGTTGATTTGGCTTGTGTTCAAGTAGTTTTGGCATGTGTTTGCGCTTGAATGGGATTAGGAAATTGATTTGATAATGTTCTAATTTAGATGATGTTCAAATTTGGCATGATAAGATGAACATTGTTGGTATTGGGAATCATTTTTCCAAAGTTTTCCGAGTTAGGATTCATGTTTCGAAAACTTGCACTTGGTACATCCACATTTGGTTTGTAGGGATTTGGTGGAATGATGTTGCTCATTTGAAGACTCATGTATTGATTGTTTGGAGGATAGACTTGTAAGTTTGGACTTTGATTGAAATCTATCATGGGGAGATGTGTTCCAAAATTCAGATTGGGCATACCCACACTTGTTGTACCATTGACATTTGTCGAAGGCAATGATCCTATGCATGGACTTTGATAATTGATAGGAAATGAAAGGCTTTGAGGATTCAATTGATTTAGATTACTCAAGATGTATGGATCAAATGTATATTCCATGTTCCTCTTGTGTTATGACCTTACTGCGAAAGTGACCTCTAAGATTCTTAGGACCAATGATGATATGGAGGATGAAAGGTGGATGATATGAGTGATGAACGTTTAGGAACTTTGAATCAATGCTAGACTTAGGGATTTTGATTTTGATTGTTTGATGTGGATGATGAACTTGTAAACCCTAAGATGTTGGATATTATCTTTAGGATGAACTTGTTCAAAGAGGTGATAATTTAACTAAGTGTGCGTGGAAGGATTCATCCAAACACACCTAACTAAACAAATGATTTTGATTTGGTTTGGAAATGTACCCAAGTCTAGGTAATGACGTTTTCAAAGCTCTAAAGTTGTTTGTGGGATGATGTTGATAAATGTTTGAGGTGGATGAAGTGTTTGATTTTGATCCTAAGAGACTTAGAGAGACTTTGTTTACTAGGCCAAGGTATTGAAGAACACACTTTTCTCTAAGAGCAATCAAAAGACCAATATGACCAAGATATATCAAGCACATGTGTGGGGTCCAATTCGTTATCTTTGCTTAATGTATTCTTTTTACCAAAAACACACTCTTTGATTAAAGTTTCAAACTAAGATGTCCAATGTCTTAATTTCTTTAAACTCCACAAGATATTTTATGTGGAAATTCAATGAACTTAAGGCAAGGGTTTTCCTATTGTTTACTCAAAAAGACAAATTGAGGTATAATCCAATGCTTAGGAACCTCTACGAACGTGAATCCGCAGGGAAAGCAGTAACATATGGATTGAGTCATGATACGGTCTTAAGAGGGTTTGAAATTTTGAGAACCATAAGAACAAGCTGTTTTGCAAATGTTTTCGAACACACAATCAGAGCCAAACAAAGAATAATTACAAGCTCCTATGGATGTGTAAGACAATATTTGTTGATTCCCACTTTGACAAGTCCACCACTTACTTTTAGCGATGGTTGATGCTGACCCACCGGGCTCCCCTCCACCAAGACTCACTATACGGGCAACAAGCACCAACACCCATGAAACTCCCATGGCATGCTTTCCATCTCACTAAAAGCTGCAGAAATTAGAAGGGCCAGAACGCATCAGTTTTAAACCAACAAATGACATGATTTTGGGCAAATTCTAGCACATGGGTTCGCAAGGACTTTCCGTCAGGAGATTGATCACGACAAGAGTCCCCTTTCGGATCCATCTTGTCGAGCCAACCGCGTGATTATGGCTTAACCAAAACCTCATTTATATCCCGCTAGAAATACTCTTTATGGAGTGTTACCGCTGAGTCGTCATGGGTGAGTACTTTTTCCCCAAGGCAGCTCTAAGATAAACAGCAAGAAAAGACACAATCAGAATCTTCGATCGACATCTTTGATGGCACAAAGAAAGAGAATGTAATGAAAATGCCCTACCACACTCGACAAGATGTCTAATTTTAAGCCCAAATCAAGTGTTTCAAAGCAATAAAATGTATTTTGAGTGTTTCTAACCTAGTGATCGACGGCGAAGGGGAGGATATTGATTTCAAAAGACAATCACACAACCCCAAACACTTGTCTGCTTATACCCTTCAAAGCACCAGAATTAAGCGACACCAAATGAAAGGCGAAGATTGTTTTGTCTGTTCTTAACCCAAAATGAAATCTAGTAAGTGTGTCCTAATGTTCGTTTTAAGCCCTTTGCAATGAAAACAAAATTGTTCGTTTTAGCCCCAATTGAAAACTAATGTTCTAAAACGAAAAGGAAAACAATTTCGTGAAGTGTTGATCAAACACTTAAAGTGTTAAAAAACACATTGTGTTTTCAAAGAAAAAATCTTCCCCTCCTTTCGTTTTCGTTTTGTGAAGTAGTATTGATCAAACATTTAAAGTGTTAAAAAACACATTGTGTTTTCAAACAAAAATCCTCCTCCTTTCGTTTTTGTTTGATATCCTTCTCTTTTGCTTTGCACCTTTTCGCCTTCGTTGTTCATTTGTACCTCCTTCGCTTTTCCTTTGTTCGCTTTTGTACCTATTAAACAAAATAAAAAAAAAAAAAAATACTTATGTGAGGATCAAAATATTAGTTTTAATCATTATCTTCAAATAATAACATAATCTTAATCGAAAAGAGAAATGATTTTGGATGATCGTGATAATAAAAGAATCCTCTACAAGTGACTAACACAATAGTTATCCATTGATTCACACTAGAAAAGCAATGTATGAAATGCTTTTAATTGATATTTAAATGACCTTTTACCTTTCAAGCGCCAAGGGCAGCAAAGAAAAGCAATATCAAATGCTAGAAGTTAAAAGCAATCAGTATACTAACCAATGTGCAATAAATTTTAATCCATAATGCCTTTGATCAAAACAATAAAAAATTGATGAACATAGACATCACCATAATGATTATACTGTCAGCAAATTGCACCATAAATAAGCAAAAAATTAGACATCTACCAACATTTGCATTTCAAACACTTGTTGACCATATAATAATCAATCATTTCACTATCCTAGGGAGGCATTAAAATTTGAGGTGGCAGGCCTGAGTGAGAAAATTTTGCCACTTGAATATTGATATAATTTTGAACATAGTGAGCAAATCTGATGTCGCCTTCCCCCTGTCTTTGACTGTAAAAATCTGTCAGATAACACAGATATGTTAATATCATCAAATTTGATAAAGGAGTTGGTGGATGCACCCCACGAAAGGTCAGTTATTTAAGAGAGACTGAAAGTACGATGGTCGCAAATGTCAAGATAATCAAGGCCTGTATTGCTGCAAAGATATCATATAAAAGTTTGGACAAATTAAAAGGCATATACTTGACATAGCGCCGGCAAAGGATTTGACATCCAAGTCATGACAGAGATGGTGATTTGATGGTTGCTTTGAATCCTACGCACAACAGAATAAAGAGATGTATTGAAGCGACCAAAGCATTAAGAAAATGCGCTTGACAGATTTTAAAGCTGTCTTCTATAACCTGCTAACTCGTAGGTGTAAAAGCATTGAAGAACTTTGCAAGCAGACGCACTTGGCGGGAGTAAATTTGAAAAGAACTTTTTCCAATTGTCATGGGTAGGTGCAGAGCCGCGCTCTATAATGATTGTGAGTTTTTAGAAAGCAGTTTCAACTACACAATTTCATTGACAACGCCTGCCTGTATGCAGAATGCGCAAACACAAGGAAGGCATATGATCTGATGGGAGAATGCTTTATGGAAACGTGGTCCCCTGAACTGCTAATGATAGTTTGATCTGCGCATAAATGGGAACTTTGGAAAAGAGGTATGGACGACCATCAAAGCAGAAATGCAGACATATGGACAAGGCACGTGAACTATTTTTTTCAGTCTAGAAGCACAGATACAGCGTGTGAACTGTTTGATACTTGAATGCAAAAGCATAGACAAGGCGCGTAAACTATTTGACAGCTTACTGTGGTAGCATAGACAAGGCGCGTGAACTGCTGGGACAATGCTTCATGGAAATGTGGTCTCTTCGAATGCGCGGCATGCTATTGACTGAAAAGGCTTTTAAAAAACTTTGAATCAACTGTAACTTCTTTCTCTAGATTTTCCTTTGCCAGGCGTAAAGCTGCCTTCTCTTGGAATGAATGGTCTTTAATATTACCAGAAACCATAGTCATTTATGGATGGTTCGTGAGGAACATTCGCTAAGTCAAAAAGAACGCAGGAAACTGTCAGATATATTCATTTAAAGCATAAAGAACTTGAACAGCCGAAAAGACAAGCGAAAGTGGCGTTTGAAAGCAAACAAACGGTAAGGAAAAAAAAACTATGCCAGGTATAGACGTGTTTACTGCGACACAGACAACTTAAATAGTTGAGTCTAGTCTATTCCTCCATTTCCAGACTGTCTGAAAGTTTTGAAAATATAAAGCAAACGTTTCTAATCGAAATGACAAATCAAGCATGAATTATTGTACGGTAGGTATCCCTTCATAGCAACTGATGATTCCACGCTACAGTCATAGACACGCATTCAGAACGTCATACCTTTGAATGACATCGTCTTACCAGATCTCTACAATCACACAGCATTGACTAAAACCTATATTATTAACTTTTCCAACAGCCTACGCATTCCTTTAAAAAGCATGTTTGCTGAAAGAATCCTAATAAAGAAGGCATCATGAAGGTCACTTGCAATACAAAAACATCGGCAGTTGCTCTGTATTGTGCTTTTACTGTGAATCGTTCCCAACTTAGCGATACACCTCTATATGTGGAATGGCACAACTATAAAAGTTCTGAATTTCAAAGAAACTTGAACATAGTTCTGAATAATCTCGTAAAAGAATACGTCATCAACAGATGGTTTCAGTACGTCTATAAGAGGTGAGATTTTCTGTGGTTTCCTTGATTTGCTTTCACGGGGGATTCTAAAAGATTGGGGACTGGTGATGTTGAAAAGGACTTATAGAGAAGGTATGCAGATGCGTTTGACAGAATGCCTTGATCAAATGTTGTCTCCTGGAACGTAGTAATTGCAGGATATGGGTAAAATGGATTTGTTGAAAAAGGTGTGAGGGACTCTCAAGCATAGGCGTATAGGATGACAGCAAGGATAGTTCAATCCATAAAAACCTATCAATGGAATCATCAAGGGCATAGCTCTATCATGCAGAAGATAGAGTATAGCAGTTAAAACAACAAATTAAGAGCCTATCCTCAAAGACATTTCATAAGCTGAAAAGCAGACAGAAAAGGTTGCAGCCAATATTAGGTAAATATAGATAACAACCACGTAATGAAAGCAAATAACAGACCATGTCCATATAACATTTGAACTTTGTTAGATTTCAGTCCAATAACAAAACACAAATATGACAATATTGGGGTTGCTACTAATAAAGAAAGTGTTTGTTGACTTCAGCCCTCCTTCTAGCGCCATTTTGTAGACCCTAAATCTGTAATTTGCTCAAAAACAAACAAACATGAGTTTTGTTAAATCAAACAAAATCAAATATAGAATCCATATGAAATATAGAATCATGCTTCATAATGCAATCCAAACAACAAAATATCAACTAAACTAAGTGAAAGCATAAAGAAGCAAGAATTCAACTCTATCTCATATTGGATTGGTGTCACATGTGCTAGTGACCCTTTCCCAATCCTTGATTGATAAGCTTAGATGATGAAATTGCTATAGATGATGGAGATGATAAATGGACAAGATAAGTTCTCAAAGAGAATGACCTTGCATCAAGTTGTGGAGATTGTGAAGGATTTGCTTGAGGATGAAGCTTGCATTTAAAGATTTTCAAAATGCTAATTGTTGAAAATGGACCAATGTGGGACTAAAGATTCTGCCAATGAAAGAAGGACACTTGTCATCATGTGAGTGGTTGATGCATGTGCAAGATTTGGGAAGAGTGCCCAAGAGGGGGAATTTTGAATTCAAATTTGCAATAAATTTGAGAGGGGGACAAGAAGAGCAATAAATGCCCTGTTTGACTTGTCATGTTGAAAGAAAATGAGGTTTTAATAAATCAATAAAATTGATTTATTGTGCAAGTGGCTAGGTCTAGATAATGCAAGTGGGATGTGATTAACATTAGATTAGGATTAGATGATGATCATGCTGATTAATGCTGATTAGATGAGTTGACATTTTGGACTTTGATTTCTGATTTATTTAAATCAGAAAAAGGATGAAATATGATTTAGGATTTAATTTAAAGGAAGTCCTGATTTATTTAATTAAGTGAATGATGCAAGATGAAGGTTGAATGATAATGTTTATAAGATTATTTAATGAATGGTTTAAAGTGATGAATGTATATAATGCAATATCCAGTTCGGTTGATGAATGAACCTGATCAAATGCAGAATGTTAGTTTTGCATGTCTACAGATCCAATCAGCAACTGACACGTGGCAGTCCGTACTCGAGTCAACAGGCCACATCATCAACTAGTCAGCCGGCCACATCGTCAAACACGTCAGCATGCCACGTCAACTCTCCGTCAGCATCACATCATCAACCAATGGTAGACACATCAGATTGTCCAGTGAATTAGAATTTTCCACGTGGCACCCTTCTAGTGTGACATGTGGCTCTCTCTTTGTTTGTCACTGGGCATCGATTGTGTTTGTTAGCAAAATGTTGCTCGGCCCGCATGGGGCTCGATCCATCGACCTCCCGCGGATAAGTCGTTGCCTTCACCGTTTGAGCGCGAGATTCGTGCATGGTAAAGAATTGTAACCATTTTGTTTTGTTATCGACTTGTTTGAAATTGAGGGTTAAAATCAACCTTGCGGGAGTGGAACTTGGAACCTCCGCATTCCCAAAAGGTATTGCCACCGCTACACCCTGCCGATAGTTAATAGTATATTTGGCACAAAGTTTTTTTTATATAGAATAGTTAGGATATATGCCTAATGAATAGCCTTAAAATGGCTATGAACTAAATTTTAAATTAAACAAAACATCAACCTCTAACCAATATAGCCCAAAAATGAGAAAAGGGAAGGGCTCTAAAATATTGTAAAGGATTAATATAATCCTATTGGGTATTTAGAGGTTTTTATTGGGAGATTAAGTTGTTTCTTTTGAGATATGGAGGATTTTCAAATATATGATTTGTAATTATTATGTAAAAATGGAGATTTGGAAAATATTGTAAATCAATTAGTTAGTAACCAATTTGAGCCATTTTTTTGTATTTAAAGGGGTGAAAAGGAGAGAGTTAGGCTAAGTGTGATTTGAAGTGTTTTTGGAGGAGAATTTTGGCTAGGTGTTTTGTCTAAGTGTTTTGGAAGGAATTTCTGGTGAAGCGAGAGGAGGCTATTCTGGAGATTTTATTCTTCATTCCTGCACTTCGAAAAGTAGTGTTGTGCGGATAGGGGTGATTTTGTAACTCATTGTACACTCTTTTCCTGGAGATTAATCTGATCGATCTTACTCCATTGGAGCGGACCTGGAGACGTAGTCACATTTGTGGCGAACTCCGTAATCAAACTCTGTTTGCATCTCTCTTTCTTTCCCTCACTTCCTTCCATTCTATTATAATCACCTTGTTATTTCTTTCATTTTGTTATTTCCATAAGTTAATTTTGATGTTATTAACTTGGAATAATCATTGTAAAAGTTAAGGATTCAAATTCTATAATTTAGTCTAGATCCTATACAGATCAAGTTGGTATCAGAGCTCAGTTGACTATTATTGTAGTTTATTTTTTAATGCTAATGAGATCCAGGATTCAGAAGGGTGAAGGCAAGCTCGAAGACTTTAATCCTGAGATCGGGAAGCAAAGAAACTTTCTGAAGATGTCCTTGTCTGGAATGGAGGTTCCTGAAGAAATCAGTGAGCAGGAGTTTCAAAGAGCATTCCTCGAGATGAAGGCTAAGGTGGACATTCTTTTTCAAGAGAGACAAGAGCTGAAAGAAAGTGAAGGAGGTTCGTCGAAGCAAGAAGATTGCAAAGACAAGGAAGGGAAACAACATGGAGATGGTGGCAAGAAACCAGATCACCCCTTTTCTTCTTCTCCTTCTCCTTCTTCTCCATCTTCTCCCCATTCTACTTCTTTTAATCCTTTCAAGAGTGGGCATAAGCCTAAAATTAAATTGGATGTAAAATTTGACTTACCAAAGTATTGTGGGGAACTAAATGCTGAAAAATTGGATGATTGGATTCAACAAGTAGAAGTCTACTATAGAGTCCAGAACCTATTAGATGATGTTGATAGGATCTAATTAGCCACTCTTCGGTTAGGAGGTACAACTTTAACTTGGTGGGAGAGTAAGACTAAGGTAGAAATTTCACAGCATGGTAGAGTCAGTTTAACTTGGGCAGAGTTTGTTAATGCTCTTAAGAAGCAGTTTTATCCCCTAGGCCATATGCAATAGTTAATGATGGACTGGAAAATTTTTAGGCAAGGGAAAGGTCAATCTATCCAAGAGTACACCCATGAACTTAGGAAAAGGGCTATTGCTTTGAATGTTCCTTTGTACACCCAGGACACTTTGTTGAAGTACATAGGAGGTCTGCATTCCTACCTTAGGCATTCCATTTTGGTTTTGAACCCTTGTAATTTGGATGAAGTGTCTGTTCAAGCTACACACTTAGAGTCAAGGGGTAAAGGATCTTTTATTGATAAGTTTGATAATGATGTAAAGAAATCTTCTAAGGTTGTAGAGACAGGGAAAGGAAAGAAGGCAGCTACAGTTAAGAAGGATGAGAAACTTTCTTGCTCTCATTGTGACAAGAAGGGTCATGATGAAGATCATTGTTATAAATTGCATCCCGAATTGAAGCCTAAGTGGGCTCAGAGACAGAATCACAAAAAAAAGGTAAGGAGAAAGCCACGAATGTTGTTTTGGATCTTGGTTCAGATTTAGATGATGAGACTAAGATAACAGCTATGGGTTTAAAAGGTAAAGCTCCTATTTCTGGTGTTTCTGTTGCTAGTTGTGCTTCTACTTCTACAGATAATGATTTCTTTGAAGATGTGAAAAGGAATGAGCTGTTTCATTTAAGGGTTGTTGCTAAGAACACTAAAATTGATGCACTCATAGATAGTGGTTCTCAGGTTAATCTGACTTCAGAAAGTGTTGTAAAGAACTTGGGATTAAAAACTACACAACATAAGAAACCTTATCCACTAGGTTGGATTTGTGAAAATGATAAGTTGCAAGTAACAAAAAAATGCACCTTAAGGTTCAAAATCACTAGTAAGTTTGTGGATGAAGTACAGTTTGATGTGGTTCCACTAGATATCTGTGGGATAGTGCTTGGTAGCCCTTATCTTTATGACAGGAAAGCTATTTTCTACAGGGAAAAGAATCATTATCACTTCTTTAAAGATGGCATATAGTATATTGTACATTCTCATAGGATTAAGATTGATCGTTATTTTGCAAACACAGGGCAGTTAAAGAGGGTAATTAATGCAAGTAAAGAGTTAACTCTTATGTCTATCAGTACAGGTGGTTCTAAACTTGAACTTGGAGTAGCTAACCAGGGTCAGATGTTGCAGGATGCACTCGCAGTATAGCATGAGGGAATGATGATTGAAAGCATTGATGGTTCCTTGGGTAAAAATGTTCCGGTTGTAAAGGATCGATATCTTGTTGACTTATTCTCTTTCATTTCTGCATTATTGTTTAGCTTGATGCTAGTCAATTTTTGTTGGTTAGTGGCTACGACATTTGATGTAGATGCTTATGGAAGTGATAAAGTTATGTTTATGTTCAACAATATTTCTGCAGTCTTCATTGTGCTTGTGAGCCAGGTATGCAGATGTACAAAGGATACAAGACAAGTGGGGAGGCCAAGTCCTCACTTATTGTCCAAGTAAATGTCACTTTTGGAGGTCCAAAAGGTCTTTAGTGGGGAGGCCTGATCCGGTGGAAATTTTTAGTGAAAATTGAAGTGTCTCCAAATCTCTAGATTTTAGCACCATCAGAAAGATCTTAGCGTCCTGATTCCAATGCAACTCAAACGGAGTGAAAAGGAGTCCGTTTGTGCAAGTTATGGATAGTCAAACCTTGGGTCAAACTGGGATCAAGAGGCATCTAGGAGGTGAAAAAAATGATTGTCTCAGAAATTGATGGAACTAGTGTCATCATGAAGACCTCATCACAAGCTTTCCAATGCAACTCATTTTGTCAAAATCCGACATCGTATGTTCAAGATATAGCTGGTCAAATTTCGTGCAAGGAATGTTGACTTTTGACCGTACGAAATGCTGACATCATCATTCCGTACTATATGACTAGTGAAGTGGTCCAATCTGAATCTGACACATGGCATCCAAGTCATACTATACAGATCCAATCAGCAACTGACACGTGGCAGTTCGTACTCGAGTCAACAGGCCACGTCATCGACCAGTCAGTCGGCCACATCGTCAGACACGTCAGCATGCCACGTCAGCTCTCCATCAGCATCATGTCATCAACCAGTGGCAGACACATCAAATTGTCTAACGAATTAGAATTTTCCATGTGGCACCCTTCTGGTGCGACACGTGGCTCTCTCTTTGTTTGTCACCGGGCATCGATTGTGTTTGTTAGCAAAATGTTGCTCGGCCCGCATGGGGCTCGATCCATTGACCTCCCGCGGATAAGTCATTGCCTTCACCGTTTTAGCGCGAGATTCACGCATGGTAAAGAATTGTAACCATTTTGTTTTGTTATCGACTTGTTTGAAATTGAGGGTTAAAATCAACATTGCGGGAGTGGAACCCGGAACCTCCGCGTTCCCAAAAGGTATTGCCATCGCTACACCCTGCCGACAATTAATAGTATATTTGGCACAGAGTTTTTTTTATATAGAATAGTTAGGATATATGCCTAACGAATAGCCTTAAAATGGCTATGAACTAAATTTTAAATTAAACAAAACATCAACCTCTAACCAATATAGCCCGAAAATGAGAAAAGGGAAGGGCTCTAAAATATTGTAAAGGATTAATATAATCCTATTGGGTATTCAGAGGTTTTTATTGGGAGATTAAGTTGTTTTTTTTGAGATATGGAGGATTTTCAAATATATGATTTGTGATTATTATGTAAAAATGGAGATTTGGAAAATATTGTAAATCAATTGGTTAGTAACCAATTTGAGCCATTTTTTTGTATTTAAAGGCGTGAAAGGGAGAGAGTTAGGCTAAGTGTGATTTGAAGTATTTTTGGAGGAGAATTTTGGCTAGGTGTTTTGTCTAAGCATTTTGGAAGGAATTTCTGGTGAAGCGAGAGGAGGCTATTCTGGAGATTTTATTCTTCATTCCTGCACTTCAAAAAGTGGCGTTGTGCGTATAGGGGTGATTTTGTAACTCATTGTACACTCTTTTCCTGGAGATTAATCGGATCGGTCTTACTCCATTGGAGCGGACCCGGAGACGTAGTCACGTTTGTGGCGAACTCCGTAATCAAACTCTGTTTGCATCTATCTTTCTTTCCCTCACTTCCTTCCATTCTGTTATAATCACCTTGTTATTTCTTTCATTTTGTTATTTCCATAAGTTAATTTTGATGTTATTAACTTGGAATAATCATTGTAAAAGTTAAGCATTCAAATTCTGTAATTTAGTCTAGATCCTATACAGATCACTCTCACTAAAGTGGGGGCTAAATGTACAATAGAAAAATGGATCTTTGGACATTTTCATGGTCATTTCGGTCTTTTTCCTATGATGTTTGGCCTATTTCACTTAGATTTAATATTGCAATGTAACATAAACATTCACATTAGGTCATAAATATTTAAATTATGATGTCTTGTGAAGGTGTTGTGAAGTGTTGTAACATATTCCTACACTTTTCTAAACTATTCTTATTATAATTCATCTAAATATTCCATTTTTATCCCTTACCAAGTCTTATTTCAAATTGTTGTAAAGTCTTGTAACAAGATTTCATGCTTTTCTAAGCTTTTCACCACTAATTACACCTTTCTTATGCTTTATTTTTCCCCTTTATGCACTTATAGGCCTTAATTAAGTGTGTTTTTTAATACAAACATAAAAAACAACATTAAAAGAAACTTCATTCCCAACACCCACTTGCAAGCTAAAGTGGGACCCATTCACCATGGGTGGAAAATGAGTACCTCTTGGCATAAAATTCAAAATAAATTCAAAATTCTTTCAGGTTTTTATTCATTAAGACCTTATGTCAACTTGTGATGTTGTATTCTTACATTATTAGGGCATAATTTTGTATAAATAAGTGTTTTTTCCATCCATTTTAACCCCCATTCATCTCATTCACTCATTTATCATCAATTAGCACTCTTGCATTCAAAGTATCATTGCATCATTTGATCAAACAATTATCAAGCATCTTGGAGCAACCATTGACATATCTTCAGACTTCAACAACAAGGTTTTGGTGAGTTTAGGAAACTTGCATGTTTTTTATTCATCATTGCTTTCTTGTTTTCATTTCATTTCTTTATCAAGGGTTTGATTACCAAAGTGGGATTTGACCAAGGAAAATCCCTATACTCTAACCCTTAACCTTTTTCCCCCTCTTTGCATGTGTGTTTGTAGGTCTTGTAGGAAGATTTTTCAAAGAAATAGGTGTTGAAAAGTGGTCAAGAAGTCATCAAAGTGATTCAAGTCAACTAAAACCTAATTCAAGCTTAGAGACAACATTCAGTCTGTTTTATGTAGATTTGACTCCATCAACCTGACAAGAAAACAAGTGCAAATCTGGACCCACAAACTTGACCCCTAAATTTGTAGAATTTTGGAGGAGGACTGATTCACCATCAATGGAAAATGAGTCCCACCTATAGGCTAGAAAATTTGATTTCATCATAATTCAGTTCTCGACAACCGGAAACCAATTTTAGATCATTTTACTAGAAGTAGGATTGATTCGCCATCAGTGGTGAATGAGTCCCACTGGTCATCAATATTGATTTTTTCTAAATTCCAGAATCTTCCAGCATCATCATTTCATCTCCAGGTGCACTCTTTTTAGTCTCATTCAATTTTTTTTTCATTTGTTTATGTTTCTAGTTCATTTCTACATATCACACTATGTTTTCAAACATTGTACATTTCATTATTTTTGCATTCATAATCAATCAGTGTTATCAATTAGCTGCATTTATTCATAATTACATCATACATATCTTAGTTTGAGTGAACCACCACAATTTTTGGGTCTATCTCTCTCCTTTTAGGTGAAAAACCCTAAGAGTGCAAGAGAAGTACATAGAACAACAAAAATTGTTGGTTAAATTTCATTATCATTCTTGTTGCTTAGCATATTGTTCTCTTGCATGCTCTGTTTCTTTTCTTGTCACTTTATTTTATCTATTTTTTAATATCATTTCTATTTGGTTGTCTATGGAGGTGGAAACAACAAAGTGTGGGTTTGACTAAGGTAATCCCTAAAAAGTAGCCCTAACACTTTTCTTGTTTCTATGTGTGTAGGTTGTCCATGAAGAGCTTGTGGGAGGTTGGACCTACCCTAAGTGAATCCCCTTTCTTATAGTACTCATAATTTTATTTAATAGGTAGTTCACTTGTTATTAAGTATTCTTCTTATTGTACTTTCCTATATTTTTAGCTTCCTATTTAGATTAGTAAAACTGTTAAACTCTAGCTTTTAGGTAGTTAGCAGATCCTAAGTGTCTCTAGTACCTGACACTATCTTTGGTCTATATGAGACACTAATGCACCACAAAGACTCTAGCATGCCACATAGTCATCCTTAGTCCTTCATTTTGTCCTACGAATGAGATCCTATATGTCTATCTCCTAAGACCTTTGAGGTTTGTTCACTCAGATTCAAAAGTCTCTTTTCCATAAAAATATAGAAAATTGAAAAACATAGCATAATCTTCTTCTTCATTGTATCCCATCACTTGATATTTTTTCCTTGAGGTAATAGAGAGCTATTCACTCCTAGTAGACTCTTCCTTGTCCTAGAGTTAGGAGTAGTGAGTCCTCTCCATTACAATATGACAATCACAAACTAGTAAGCTCCACAAAATTATTACTAGTATTCATACCCAAGGCATTCAAGAATCACATGCTAACAAAGTCTGATATTTTCTGTGGTCAATGAACAAAAGAATCACAAGTTAGTGAAGTCTAATAATCACTAGGCGATCCTAATAAGAAACAACATAGGCTAGTAAATTTTGATATTCACTAGGTGAGTTTATGACATGGTAGCAAATGAAATCACACAAGGGCTAGTGAAGTTTGATATTCACTACATGAGTTCTCCTATCAACCATACCAAGAATTAGAGACCCAATAATTATCATAAGGTGCTATAAAATATAATCAATATGCCAAAAACATGTCATATATTTAATTTATGCATGTGAAAAAATTGAAGCACATAAAGTAATTGCTAACGCCAACTGAGAGAAGTTTCCTTTAAGGTAGAATAAAATGATATTCGATAGGACATGAGGGCTTGGTCGGAAACCATATGCCAAATAATATTCTCCCAAAAAACCTAAATCATGACAAGGGGTTTCCCCCAAGATAAATCCATATAACTAACAAGAAAAATATAGCACATGAGGGATCCATAGATTCAAGGTTAGTATAGATGAGAGATAATGTAAAAGATGATCATGCTTTGAATTGACATCATTCCTCAAATACTTTAATGATAAAGGGTTGTAAGAGAGGGGGACCAACTAGATTCAAGGCTACCCTAACTTACCTCACCTTAAAGGGGTGTTTTGAAATGAGGGATGAGAATGATGAGGACTATGAGGTCCTTCGATCACTCTGCAGACCCGAAACTGAGAATGGGGCTAGGCGAGCTAGATTTTGGGTTCAACACTATACCTCAGGTAGCTCTTTTTCTAAGGATGAAAGCGCAATGTCGGGACAACAACACGGTGCTCTAGTGTCTCTCAAGTGCGTTGGCATTCGTACGACCAGAAGACTAAAAAGGCAAGGTTAACCACTAGAAAATAGACTAATGGCCTAGCTAATGGTTTTTAAGGGAACAAAATAACACTATGAAATAAGAAATATATAAATGGATGCGATAAAGTAAGTAGATTAAAGCTAGGGTGACAAGAATGATCTCACTAAAGAGCATGTTTGTCAACTAGCTCCAAATACACATTCACCTGCACACAAGAAAGAGGGAAATTTTTTTGGGTTGTATAGGGATTTTCCTTAGTCAGACACTCATTTTTGTGTTTCCACCTCCACGGACATCCGAGTTTGCAACAATGAAGAAATATATGATAAAGAAGGAAATGAAGTAAAGAACACAAAAACACTACAAAATAGTAATGTGCTACTCAACAAAATCGTAGAGAGGAGTAGAAAGCTTACCACCTCCACCAAGAGCTCACTAGCTAATGGAGGAGAAAATGTAAGGAATCAAGCCCTTGCTGCAATGGTGTTTTTCCACGCTTGCTCTACGGAGTTGATAGAGTGTTGTTGTTGCTGCTATGGAGTGCCAAAGTGCTGCTTGAGAGTGGTGGATTCAAGAAAACCCATGTAGAATGCTTAGAGAATGGCTTAGAGAGATTAAATAAATGCTCAGAAGGTTGTTTTGACTTGTGAAGAAGTTGAAATGCATGAAACAAGAATGAATTTAAAGGAAGAATGAGGAAAATGGCCATATTTGGGTTGGTTAGTCGAAGGGGAAATTACAAATTGACCTACGATGGGAAGTGTAACTCCTCTGCAAGCTCTAGATGCAGGAATCTACCAGGGACGTAAGCACGCCACATAGACATCTATGCATCGCATGGACATCCCTAATAGTTATTCCTATGCTGACACACAAAACGGATGCCAAGTGGAATGAAGACAGTAGGCTTATGTGGAATTTAGCCTTCGAAATTGGTTTTCTAAAGTGAGGGAGGGTAAAAGGGGAATTTACATAAGGATTGCAAATTCGCTCCTATGCATTTTTCCCCCACTTTAGCGAGCACAAATACTGATGAGTGCTTCGGTAAAGTAGATCAAAGAAGTAGTAAAGTTAGAAATGTATACCTGAACTGTTGAGGAAGAAAATTGCGATCTGGAGAACTCGATAGTGCAGGACAAGCAAAGGACTTCATAGCCTCGTAGAACTATTAAGCTAAAGAATGAAAGCATCATACAGGCCCGTGGACCTACAAGGAGGTAACCCCCAAGATCTCTCACATGAAGGAAGCCCCAAGAAGTAAGCACCTTACAGACCTGTAGACTTGCAAGGAGGCAACCCCCAAGATCTCTTGCATGAAGGAAGTCGAGAAAGCACCCTATAGACCCGCAAAATTGTAGGGAAGGTGTCCTTCAAGATCTCTCACATGAAGGAAACCTAAAGAAAATCACCCTACAAACCCACAAACCTATAGGGGAGTGCCCCCAAGATCTCTCACATGGATGAATCTCAAAGGAAATTCCCTATAGGCTTGTAGACTTGCAAGGATGGTGTCCTTCAATATCTCTCACATGAAGGAAACCTAAAGAAAGCGCCCTACAAACCCACAGACCTACAGGGGAGCCACCCCCAAGATCTCTCACATAGAAGAAGCTCAGAAGAAGCGTCCTACAAGCTTGCAGACTTGTAGGAAGGTATCCCCCAAGATCTCTCACATGGAGGAAACCCAAGGAAAGCAGACTCCATAGAGTTAGAAAGCAGCTTTGCAGGCACACCTGTAAAGCAACATGTTTACCCACAGATAGAACATGTCAAAAAGTAGCCACAGAGGCAAGTGAGTGGACAGTCTTGCAGACCATCAACAAGTTGGAAACTTTCAAAGGGGTCCCTTGGGAACCCGATGCGAAGAAGGGGTCCACTCAAGGGATGCACTATTTGAAAGCACAAAAGAGATGTTTCTTTCTCGAATTGATTCATCATCAAGGAATCCTTTTGAAACATGTTCACTTCATCAAGTAATTTGAAAGGAAGAATATGCCCCCACATGAGGGGAAGGTCAAAGTTGTTCCCACTTCAGAGGAATGTTCTCCAATCCTTTCTTTACAAACCCATGATGAAGGAAACACGTTCCATTAGGGTTTCAAGTCGAGAATGTGATTCTTAAAAATAAGCTTGTGAAGATTCTAAAGAAAATATTAGTTGGCAACAAATGAGTTTTCTGAAAATCAAAGTGTTGAAGAAGTGGCGTTGTAACACATGAAAGAGACAACTCAAGGAAAAAATATAGAAAGATAAAGGAAAATCAAAAGAGAAAAGAAAACACAAACAAGGGGCATAGGGGTAGCCTAATATTTCAGGTTTAAAATTGCTCATAAATATATATATATATATATATATATGTATATGTATGTATGTATAGTAATAGTATATAAAATGAACTGTCATCAACCCCCTACTATATCATACCATGTGAAGAATGCACGGGAAGACAAAGTAAAAATAAAAAATTGGGTCAACATGGAAGGGAAGCCTAAATGCCCCCAACACTTTGCATCATCCCTAATTTATTGAAAATCAAGTCACAAACATGGAAGAATGATGATACAAATAGAAGAAGGTTTACGACACAAAAACCACGCCTGTATCCAAGCACACATAACATGATCACGGGGGGAACATATCACAACACACACACACACACATCTAATCTAAAGTTAAAGAAGAGGCCTCCCCATAACACTGATCAACCAAGAGGTTATCTACTTCCCACTCTAGATCATTGTAGGGGGGAGGATGATGAGCTTGCATTGGTGGAATGTTAAGAGGAGGTGCTTCCAACCCTGCCGCAACAAGGTCCTCTTCACTGAGCTCCTGTGGACCTAAGGTCGGGACTTTGCAAAGATCGCCAACAAGGTTGGAACATCATCTAGAGAGTTAAACATGCACTTTACAGGAGTGCCATGTTTTATCTCAATGGATGGAGAAGGTTGCGGCTAAGATTCACCACTAGGCCTACCAAGTGATTTGGTAGCGGTGATGAACTCAGGGGAAGTTAGGACTGGTTCCATCACTAGGATAGAACAATTCAGTGTGGGACCACCTTGCGGAGATGGCAAGATCCTCTTGCATTCCCCATTGCTAGAATGAATTCCCTCCACCTTCTGCTTCGTTAGGGAATGTGAACTCCCCACCAATGAGGCAAGAGGTGTAGAGGAAGACAACGAGAAGAGAATTGTAGTAGATATAATCGTGGTGTTTTTCATATCCATGGGTTTGGGTAAAGGTGGGAAATCTAGAAGGGATGTCAATGAAGGTGGCTCCACTAAAGGAGTGATGAACACCTACACCTTTTTAGAGTCATGTGTATTTTCACTCGTAACAAAAGTCGGAAGCAATATAGAGTTGTTTTGAACAAAAGTAGACATGGGAGAGAGGAGGATATAGCAAGAGGCCCTAATACAAGGGAATTCATCTCCTCTTCCTTCCTCTATAAGGATTCCTGCTCAGCCATAAGATCCTTTCATCAGTACTTGTGCTTGCGCACAAGGAATTTTTTGCAACTCTTTGAAACAGAGGCTAGAGGCTACGAAGGAATAGAAGGCTCCTTCTCATCCATGGGAGTCTCTAGTACAACCATTTCTAGTGGAGGAATAGACTCTTAAAAGGGAGTAGGAGGAATAGGTTGAGAAGCAGTGGGGGGAGTCAACTCAATCACCTCAGCAGTAGGCCTCTTCTCATTTACTGCTTTGGGAGCAAGAGCAGTAGAAGGTTGTGGAGGTTGAGACAAAGAGGACTCTCCATGGGGTCCTTTTCCTCTACCATACAGGTAGTACCAAGGTCTAGGTAGTTTAGTAGGGCGGTTTGATATCATAATCTTGGGTCTACGCCAAGGAGGGATCATCAGACTCAATGGATAAAATTCAGGTTTTCTCATCCAATACTCCTCCCAAGAGAGGGGAGCGAACAAGTCATCCTGAGAGGAGGAAAGCTTCTCCTTTCCTTTTTGGGAAGTAGAGGCAGTCTAT
This sequence comes from Sequoia sempervirens, assembly GCA_007258455.2. Taxonomy (NCBI): domain Eukaryota; kingdom Viridiplantae; phylum Streptophyta; class Pinopsida; order Cupressales; family Cupressaceae; genus Sequoia; species Sequoia sempervirens. The sequence goes on along the minus strand of VDFB02087424.1, from coordinate 5,466 downwards.
TTTTTATAGGAAGAGCCAATTTTGGTTGTCCCTTGCCTTTGGTCTTATACTTTACATATTTTTTGTAAAGCAAGTCCATTCTTGGAGGAAGCAGACCAACTGAGGTGGGCCAAAAATGGTCTAATGAATATCCCCCATGGGACACCAAAGGTTGGTATCGAATTCCATGCACTACATGCACGACACCTTCATGAGATAATTTTAAACATTTATGAATGACAGAGGCAATTCCATTCATGGAAGCTAGCCAAGGTATGCCTAGCTTCATCTTGAACAGATCTAACTATGGAATGACATCAAAAACCATGTCAACAATCCTAGGTCCAAATAGGACAAAAAAATTTATCGAGCTATATGGCTTCAAACAAAGACCATCATGTGTATGGATGGTGGATCTAGTTTCTTCATACTCTTTTTTATGTAGTGACTTAAGCCACAACATCTCTTCTATGATAACATTCACTCGGCTCATGGAGTCTACTAAGACTCCTATCACATTGTTACCATTGAGGTGAGCAGAAATGTAGATGGGAGAGGGCTTGCTATTTAGGGGTAATTCTTGCGAGGTGAATGTCACATATGGAAAACCGGTTGCGGGCTATGCAATAGAAGTAATCATGACCATGTTAACATAGGCCTTGGGTTGAGTGATAGAATTAGTGGGATTGGCAATCATGCTAGCAGAATGCGACAAAAATACGTCTATGTATATTTGTAATTCACTATTCACTTTCACCACCAATTTATTTTTATTTTGTTTGCTACAATCAAGATGAATAGTACCATCATTGATGCAGTCCTATATCTCATGACACAGGAACATACAACATCTAATATCATGTCCATTGACTCGATGGCATTGACAGTAAGTACTTGCATCATACCAATTAGGGTAAGGTTCCTTAAGAGGTTTAGGGTTTGGCAAGGTTACGATCTTATCCTTCAACAACTTTTGCAAGATGGAAGAATAAGATTCTAATAAATTTGTGAGCTTTCAATTTCATTTGAGGTCATTGTCATCTACAATGGCTACTACATTCACAATAACTTTTCCTTTTCCAGAGATCGATATGATGGACTTTCCTTCAAAATGGGAGCGCAAGGAGGATCCCCCAAACTAAACTACCATTTTTTGATACTCCCTGTAATGACCCCTTTCTAGTGGAATAACTTAAACCTAAATCTTGCATTCAAAATATTTCTCAAAGAGACATTAAAAGTGTTAGAGATCGATAAGTTTCAGTAATAATATCTAATTAGATTGAAGATGATATAATTATTCCATTCTTTTCCAAGGATTATTCATTTCCTCCCTATTATTTACTCTGAATGATTCCTCTATAGTATATTTTATGAGGACATCAGATGTTAGACATCTATCAAGATCCCATAGATAGAATTCTATTATACCATTTAACATCATAATGAATAAACAAAGTCATTATTTATAAGGCTCAATAATTGTTGCAAGCATCATTATTGGGTGATCGTAAATAATATCTATTTATATATATACATTATATTCATCAATCACCTATGGTGTATATATGAATCATAATATATATATACCTAAATACACATCTATCAACTATTGACATTCCCTTCGACTTCTCAATATATTCATTCATCATAATATATTTAAACATAATCATAAATCATAATAAATTAAAGACTTTCTCATTAATAATATATTTGATAATCAACACACCTAAATCCCCTTTGCTTGCCCTTTGTATACATAAGTAATTATGATCTTGAATATAGTAATACTTACCAATTACTAAAATTTATTTATCAGCATATGAATTATATATGCAGAAACATTTATATTTAATATATTTATATTTGTTATATATATATATATATGAAACACCCACCATTGTTGTATATATATTAAACATATATCTATCATATATATATATATATATATATCTATATATCTTGCCTTGATCGGTCTGCAGTGAGTTACCTTTCTTCCTTTTGCCACCATATCTCTTTCCTCATCTACCACAAATGATGATATGAGTATCATGTATCACATAATGTAGGAAACTGAAATGTCTTCTTGAATGGTTCGTTGTTATGGATATCTTCCTGTCAATCTTCATAGCTTCATAACATCTAACCTTTACTTGCATGTATGCAACCATTGTTTTATTCTCTTTATTCGTTCTATTTCTCCTTTCTGTTCCAGCGATGATACTCTTTCTTCCTATTGGTCTTTCCTTTTGTTGACCTATCAAACAAAGTCTCACTTACCTTTTGGCAAGTGACGTGCATTTATACATTGTCTTCCCTTGGGATCGATTCATAGAAAGAGTTGATTAGTCTAGCAATTTAGTAATCGTTGCCTCCTAATTGCCATGTTAAGGAACCAATTTATGAATCGATATTTGGTATTTGTCTTATATTTTTCATTTGTTTATTCAGCATTATTTCTTTTATGATTTATGTTTTGTATTATTTTACATTTATTATTTTATATTTATTCATTCTACATATCATTTGTTTTTATATTCATAAGTTTATATTATCTTATATATATATATATATGTTTTATATTATTAGAATATAATAGTTAATATTAGATTGCGAGTATTTATTTTATTAATATTTATATTTTTATACTTGACAATTATGATAATTATAATTATAGTAACATTAAATTAATATTTATATTTATATTTTCAATTTTTATATTGTTATTCATTCTATTTATTCAATCATGTTTCCACATTAGGGTTTGATATTTTGGGGACATGACAGTCCTCCCTGCCTAAGATTGCTTGTCCTTAAGCAATCACAATTCCAAAACATCTTTCACTTCAATAGTTACAACTACTTAATTCAAGAAGTAGTTTAACAAACAAAATTTAACTAATCTTTCATGTATAAGACACCATGGAGTAATCTTGTTTGAATACAAGTCTAGAATGAGCTAACACAAGGAGACACTTAATGAAGCTTATATTTCAGAATATATGTGGTTTACAAAGTATATTCATAAATACACATAAGTTGCATAGTGTGAATGCACGCAAGTTGCAAGATACACATGAAAACAAGTAAGAGAGAAGGTGCACACATGAATATCAGTCACAAAGTATGCACATGTTCATCCATAAATCACAAAGTATCCACTTGAAGGAACTTGATTACACATAAGTCTTAGTAGGCATTGGGATATGCTTGAATACACATAAATCACACGGTATACACTTGAATGCATTTGAACACATAAGTCATACTTGAATACACTCAAATTCATAAGTCATGAGTCATACTTGAATACACTTAGGGTATGAATCATAATCATATAATATACTTAACAATGTACACATAAGACATGAAGCAATCACACAAGGCATGGATCACACACTTGAATACAAATGCAAGTGTCACAAGCATCTATACATGCAAGTCTTGAATTGCATTTGAATACACATGAGGTATGAATCAAACACCAGCATACCTGAGAAGAGTATTCATGGAGAAGATATGTTGAATATATTTAAGACATCTAAATAAATAGAAGAGGTGAAGCATATCATAAAATTATGAAACATATGCATGGAGTGTATGCATGGAGTATTTGCAAGATATTTGTTGTAAGCAATAGTACAAAACCTCACGAAGTCATGAAGTATACATATAAGTATGAATCCTTCACACAAGATCATATGATTACTTATAGGTTATAGAAACACATGTAGGAATACACACAAGTTTTTGTAATACATGTTGGCAAGATTATATACAAGAATACAAATGAGATATGTAGATCATAACACAAAGTACATACACATATTCAAACATGAGGAAACATATCAATTAAGAAGTAGATGAAGCATGAAGTATTCATGTTAGCACACATGAAGCATATGTGTAGGAATTACGCACATGGAGTGAGAAGCATTTAGTCATTACTTAAGACATGACTTTGTAGAGCATTCAAGTACAGTCAAATTTACTTCTATGCATGGAATATAAGCATATCATGCATTCAATAAATGAAAAATACACAATAGCATTCATTTGAATATACATAAAGCACAAAATGATCCTACATATAGAACATAGGTATAAGAATGCTCATAGATACACTCAACAAATACAATTGAACACATATAAGGCATGAATTATACAAACAAAAAGTATACATTTAAGAATGGAATAGTCAGGTGTTAGAGTACATCAATCATGAAGTGGAAAAGTAAGATGCTAAGCATGTCCTTATATACCATGAAACAAAAACACCATAAAATAGGTAAAGCATGAAGTATATGTGTGAATAATACATGAAATATATGTGCAAGTGCATGAAGTCCCAAAGCATACATGTAAGTCATAAAGTATACAATTGAATACAAGTCGCAACAAATACAATGTCATAGAGTATACACTTGAATACATATACAATTCACAGAGTCTACACTCAAATACAAATATAATCATAGAGTATACATTCAAACACAAATTCAATCACAAGTCATAAAGTATACACTCAAATAAAAACACACTCAAATGAAATATACTATTAGACAATTGGGAAGGGGGGTTCGGCCCATCCCATACTACACTGTGGACCTGTCCACCATCCCAATGTCATCAAGTATATACATGAGTATGAAGCAGACACTTGAATACATGTAATACCCAAGTATTCACATGAACAAATGTAACAAGCATACATATAAGCCACAAAGTGAGCCTTGAATACACATAAATTATCTCAAATTATATACTTGAATAGATGTAAGGCACACATAGTATCAAACAACACCTTGCTGAAATTATTGGTCTTCTCAATCATAGGTATGATTGAATAGGATGGATGTAATGGGATGCCCGTAGAGTGCTCCCTCCAAGCCCAAGAGTGGATACGACAGGCCCTCTTGGCCCAACAATAGCATACTGCTAGTCATCATTGTGGTTGGAGTACTTGGGAAGCCTCTAGTACCTGTTGTCCCTCCTTGCACCTCCTACTTCCCATCTCTTACTATGATGGAGAGCTCCTCAAGTTGATCCAACCATGTGATTGTTTAGAGGAAGGATTTCCATAGGAGGCTCATAGATACTCTCTCTAAGCCCAAGAGTGGATATGGAAAGCCCCCTTGGCCCAAAAATGGCATATCGCCAGTCATCATTGTGGGTGGAGTACTTAGACAAGAAATCTAGCACCTACTAAACCTATCAGTTTCATCCCTCAACCAACTAGATGATTGTTTGATGATACAAACAATTACATCTAATGATTATCATATTGACAATTTACCCACAATTACACCATGCTATGGGGATTCATGAATTTATCAATATATTAAGTGTTCAATGTAAATAATCTATTTACCATATGTATGTGTAGCAACCCCTAATGATATTCAATGTTTATATTTATATATTTATCAATTACCAATTCCTTATATATTTATCAATCATTAATATTTGCATTCATAACATATTTAA